>VZRZ01004327.1:143448-172795 GCA_013398175.1 Climacteris rufus | reverse complement strand
GGATTTACTGGAAAAATTGACATCAATGTTGGCTATGGTGTTACACATCACTTAACTGAAACCATACATGCAAAGTCCACACATTCAGTACTAGTCAAGCCATTGCCTGTTTGCATTTTGCAGCATGAGCAAATCCTTGTTTGAAAGACACACACACAGAGAAGATCAGATTAGCATGTTTTCTGTGCCAAAGTACAATTTACTCATAAAAAATAAAAAAATTGCCATGAACAAAACAGAAAAGCATTCTGAGGGATTAGCATGGCATACATAACATTTTTTGAAGGCTTGATTTCATTCTGCTTTCTGTATCATCATATTCATCTTACATAAACTTCTCCAATATTTTAGTATCTGTGATCTCAACTCAAGGATCTCTCAGGAGGACTCAGCTGAAATTTGGCATCACAGCAGAACAAGGTCACCTTTCAGCCTCGTGACTAGAGCTTTTGGTTCACCCTCATTGACCCTGCCTGTACTATATTCTGAGTTAAGTCATGCAAGGAGGTGGAAAGGATTATGCAAGAAAATGTGGTCAGGCTCAGTAACATGTATAACATTATGCACTTCTTAGAAAAGAAGCACTTGACTCTCCCCTCTCAGTACGGTTTGCATTTCTTTGTGGTCTTCAGTTGCCTTTTCCTTTCTGTCCTTTTCTAGTCAAGCCAGATATAAATTCTGTGCTTTCACACAATAATAAAGGCATCTTTCTTTTGTACACTATGGCAGAGTCACAGGTATTTTAGAAAACTATTTGTGGCTTGCTGACACCCTGTAGCACTTTTTCCAAAAGCCATTCTCACCTCAGCTGACCAGCACAGAATGACATGCCATTTCTGGAGAAGAACTGCCACACCAAACAGCTTTCAACTGTGAAATCATTCAACAGATTTAGGAAATAATATAGCCAATGGAGAAAAACTGCTGGGTTTTATTTGAAAGAATTTATCAACACAGAATTTCAGGGATATGTAACAGCTGATACTTTCTTCCTCAAGCGGTCTGACTAAACACTAGTTTCAGGAGCAAATATAAAATAATTTCTATCCTCTATAACTGTTTTCTTACTCTTTAGCTTGTTTCCTGGCATCCAGCACATACCCAGTTCCTTCTTTGCAATGATCACATGCATTATATCCCACAAGAAATACAGATGCATGGGCATCTCCAAAATACTGCTGGCCAACAGAGTAGTATGAGCACAGCCAAAGATCAGTTACAATGAAAAAAGCACAGCAGCAAAGTTGGTTTTTACCTTGAACAATCAGATCCTGAATCAAAACAGGGAGGAATAACAGAGATAATAACTAGGGTCAGAGACTAGGAATATCTACCATAAACCTTTCTTTCTTCCTAATTTCAGAAATCTTAAACATGGGGGAGGGGGCAAAGAGGATTTAAAAAAAAACAAAACCAAAAACAACTAGTCTTTATTATTGGAACAAGATTATGTAAAACTGTTCACAGATTCTTTTAATAGCAGTTTCCCTCAATTAAATCTATGTGAAACTTGGGCTTTGGCTTTGTTTTTTCCCCAACACATCTAAGACAAAAGTAATATGAAACATTACTCTTGATGCCAAAATAGTTGAAGAAAAATTACTGATTGAAATAGGTAAACAACATCAATATGATTTTCAAACCCTTTGAATTAATTCTCCAGATTCATTCTCTATTTGATGCGTGCCAGTCTCATCTGTGCATGCAAATTTAGAAGAAAGTTTCTCTAGAAAAAAAAGAATTGCTTTCAGCAGTTTAGCTTTCACTGAGGACTAAAAATTGTTTTTTAAATTTACCAGTTACTTAATGAATCTTGATTTCTGACTGTTCAACTCACATAATGACAAAGAAAACTTATTTTCAGAAACTGTAGAAAACATACACTCTGCAGAGTAACATGGTATAGTTAGGACGTAAGGCAATAGAGATGTGATTCTATGTATGCAAGGCACTGATCAAGTATACCAAAATTATCTCTTAAATCAGAATTCGTTAAGTAGCACTGCTGTTCATTTCACTTTCCAATTTAAAAACTAAAATTTTCTTTCTAAGAAAATATATGAAACTTCACCTTGATGAAGCAAATTAAGAATAAGATCAGAGTATTTAATATCTAAGACATTGGTTTATATGTAGCAAAATAAATTTAAGCATGTCACACAGGGTATATAGTATTTTATGAAACATGAGCAACAAGGCAAATAAAACATAGTGAGAAACATTGAAAATTATGTCAAAAGTATAAAAGCAAACCAAAACCAGCCTTATTTTACCACATAAGCTATATACCACATAAGCTATACCACATAAGCTCAGCAATAATTCTACATCCTACAAAACCTGTTGCCGGACTTAAACTATAAAGCCATTTGCTGCTACCTGACAAGGGTAATTAATGATCCATCAAAAATGACAAGGAAGTATATTTTATACTAACAGAAAACGTGCTCAACTACCCTCAGCTGCCTGAATCCAGATAAATGAACCAAGTCATGCTGTACTACAGCATGGCTGAGTACAATTTTCATACTTGCATGGTATGCCTGTGACAAATACAGCCTGAGGTTTCTAACAACAGATATGCTGTTATTATGGCAACTGCACAGGGTAATAAAAGAAACCTTGTGAAAACCACATGACAGAAGTTGAAAGGAAAGTCACAATAAATAATTGCTTCCCTGAAGTTAGGCCTACTGCTATTCTGTTAATTATTTCCACGACTGCTTCTTATTCTGTAGATTACACTAATTCTGCAATAAAATTATTTTTATTAGCAGTACAGTTATGCACATCAAGTTAAATGCTGAAATAAGAAATTTGGAAAGAAAGCTTTAGGCTAGAAGAATGTATTGACATTTGATTACTATATCATGATAGCATCAATCCATTTTCTTTAATGGACCTCATCCTCACTTACAGGGCATAGGAAAGAAATAAAGTTGGTTCTCTACTCATAAACATGTTAGGATGATCAAAAACTGGAAAACTGGGACATGCCTTTGAGATTTCCATGAAACATTATATCTCAATACCTCTTCAAACAGGTAAGGCATTTCTGATTTTTAATATATGGATGTGCAAATTTGACGGGAGAGAAATCAAGCTGAAAATAAATAAAGAAGAACAGGAGATTAAAAGATTAAAAGAAGTGCAAAAATTTTTGAGGAAATGTGCGGATGTAACAACAGGTACCTTTGCAGCAATATTAAAGTAACTAAAGTAATTTTTATAACTTGTAGTCCTGTCAAGGCTTCTTCCTGACATCTCCTCTCATAAATACTGTCTATGGAAATCTACCACTTCTAAGGTTGGACATACCTTTTCAGTTCTGAGCAGACAGAATCACATTAGTACTGTTCTTACTGTACAACAAAAGAAAAGATTAACAACTGGCTAAATGTCAGTACCTAGGCACTTCTAAATCAGGCTACAGGTTAAGCAAAATCGTCTTTCCAGTTCATTACAGAATCATTCAGAAACTGCACTACTCACCATGAATAAATAAACAAGCAGTGATCTCTAAGCAAGTTCAGACCCTGTCCACGTAAGAAACGAGGAAACAGTGGAAACAAGACTTCATGTGATAGACCACCTATCTCTTACCTGTCACTTTGAGGCACCACAATGAGGCATCTCAGAAACCAAGATCTAGCTCATTAGTTTAGAATTACCCTCAGACCCATCAGCAATGTTTTTTTTTGTCTGATGTGCCATACATGTGGCCATCAGGATACATCAGGAGACATAAGGACAGTTATTTACAAGGAAACACATTTTCAACTTCTTAAATACTATGGGTAGCAGGGAAAGATGAGGAATTTCTATTCAGCTAAAAAAATACATTACCCTAGTATCATAAGAAAATTAATGCATACCTACTTTTCTGTGAACTTAAGTCTAAATTGCCCTTCAGAAACCTTTCTGTTAGAAATTAAATGTTCCCCAAGAATAGATATCAACTATTACCCCAGTTTTCAGAAGCAATTGGGTGACTCAGCTGATAGGACAGTTGTAATAACTAAGGAAGCTGTATTTCTGTCATTGTTCTGCTTCACTGTGGTACATATAATGCTTCTATTTGTGAATGACTTGCTTCTATAATTTCTCTTCAAATCTTCTGTTTCAACCCTACAACACCCACCAAATCATCAGCCTTAAAGTATGATTTGATTGCACACAGGGCTAGCAGCACTATTTTTCTCAGTTTGCATCGACTGCTTGAATTACAGTAATTTTTATGTTGGAACTAATGATATTTTCCCGTACTTATATGGTTTCTGCTTTGTCAGTCTGTTTAATCAGCATTACACAAGAATACTGGGCCGTTGAGCCAAAAATTATGTATATTTGCATGCCATTTTCTTCTCTTACTGCTATCACACAACTAATTCAGCTGGACTATGTGGCCAGATGTTAGTACATACCCTTGATCTGTACCATTCTTGCCAAGTAAAAAATTGATATAGTGGGATCATTTTGAACAAATAAAATACTTACTGAGGGACAGAAAACAATGTGTTTTATGAGAAGGATGCAATGCATCCCACAACAATTTTTTTTGTAGACTGTAATTAACTATTTAATATTTTCACACATTATAGAAAGTCTTCTTCATAAGTCAGAGATGAAATATTTAACAAAACAATCTTAATGATTTTTCCAATAGTGTGTTTCGTACTGATTAATATGTTCTAGTTTCCTAATAATATGTGAAGAGCATTCATTGCAAAAAATTTCTAGTCTACAGAATTACATTCCTGTTCACCTCATCTCTTATTAATACATTAAAATATACTCATTTTGAAATGAGTCATTTTGCAATCTAAAATTGAGGACATATCAGTAATTTTATGTATGGCAATGATACTCAAATTCAATTCCTACTCTCTGGAAAGTATTATAAATAAATAAACAAACAAACAAACAAATAAATAAACCCAGTTAACATAGGGAAATAGACACACAAAAGCCCAAACAATGCAAAATGGCCGTTTCATTATATGTCTATTTTAGTATAGTGATGATCTACTTATGATTAAAGTGTCCATAATGCCATATTTGGTTACAATACTTTTTAAAGACTCTCAATTCCATTAGGTGGGATTTCTTGTCACTTCTCCATTTTTCTTTGCTTCTCTATTCATTATCTTAAAGTGCCTGTTTTGTGGGTATGAAGGTGCATAAAATAAAAAATTGCTTCATCCACATACTATTAGTCTTTTGATTTGCAGGTGTAATTTTGTCCTCAGTCAAATAAATCTCTTCAAGCATTGACTTCTAGTGTTACGATGAGTGATTGTAACAATGGGGAGAAGGGGGATGGCTTTCCCTTTTGCAACTTAAGGATTTCTGCATTTGAGTAGTTAATCTTAGCTAACCATGCCCCAAAACACCTGATTTTTTATCTTGTAGTCCCATCCTTTTGTCCTAATCCAGAAAACACCAAAAGGAAGTTTTAGTTGTTTCTCATGGATATATCATGCTTCATGACATATTTCATGTAACTCATCCCAGATACCTCCTTAGTCCTTTTGCCTTCAACTGCATTTTTCAAGATTCCACCTCACTTCATGTCTGCTATCATTCCCTTTGTGCAAAAGAGTAAATCCTAAGGGGCTCAAAAAGACTTCCTTTCCCAGATCAACTGTTCTAGTTTTGTTTTCCTACCTCCTTCTCTTGACCTAATGCACTCTCAGCACATACTGCTTGAGGTGCACACCACCATTAGGATGTCAGCTGAAGTTATAAAGACCTCAGGCTGAAGTTATATCAACCTGCCATTTCCAGTTTAGATTAAGAGTTTCTTTTCCTGGTGCCCAAATTCAGATGTCTTCAGGCAAGGGCTAGCCAGCAGCAGACATGTGTGCAAGTTACCTCCTAAGTTCTAGAAGTGCTGGCTGCAGTGCACAGCCTGCCAGGGGCTTCCCTTCCACCAGAAACCTGGGTACTCAGGCTGCACCAGCATGTCTCCATCTCTGCATTCCCAAGCAAGTGCAGGCTGCAAGGCAAACACACAAGCCAATAACACTGTGTTATCCCATGAGTATCCCTTTTTTAGCAATATCCATTTCTATCATACTCTTCTTTCACAAATACCTGACGTTTACTGTCAATCAGGGAAAGCACTTCAGCTTTAATGAATCTGACAGCAGTGAGGGAGAATGGAAAAGTGAATTAACACTTTATACAGCCACCCAGAATAAAATTAAACATATGAGAATGCTCTTCACACTCAATCTAAAGAAGATGTAATGACATCAATAACATATTCTTGTTGCTCTATGTCTGTGACAGAGTAAAAGCACAAGGATGCAGAGGATAGTAGGTGACAACCATGTGCTATTTCTCACAATATAAGGACGATGAGCTACTCAAATAAATAAGGCAAATTCTTAATGATTCATGTTTTTAAGGCAAATCTACGGAGTGAATTGTCTTTCATTATACTTCCCCAAATAAACTTTGAACCTTGCCTGAAACCTAAAGGAAAAAAAAATCCGAAACAAACAAAAGCCCAGTACCCTTCCCTCAGAAATCCCACTCCTCAAATAATACTAACAGCCACGACACCATCCCTTTATCTCAGGGATGTATTTTCTTGGTATTTTATCCTGCTCCCAAAGGTTTAGATTTCAGTGTGAATTGCCACATTTGCAGTCACTGTCAGAGCATTTCCTGATTATATTGCAAAATTAACCATTTTGAAAAAGGGAGAGTAATTATTATTTGCAAATGTGGGAGCAAGTCCTCAGAGACAGTGATGAGAGTTCTCTTGACACAAGGCAATGGTATATCTAATGAAATACAAAAGCAGTTGGTTAACTACCAAGCACTGTAAACCAGTGGTTACCAGGAAAGCAATCATTTCTTCCAACAATATTCCCCATGACAAACCTAAATAAATAATCTCATTATCAAGTCCTAACAAGGCCTTTATTCTTCTCTCTGGTAAAAGACTCCTCAATGATTCAATCACACAAACACACACTAAATATTTTTCTGGGTCAAAGCTAGAAAGCCCAACACACCCAGGGACTGAATTCTAGACAGGAAAGTGACTGTGAAGTGCACCTACCCCTTGTGATTCATGTTTGCAGCTCAGCTGCATGATAGCTCAAGAGCATAACTACTGCCGTTAGGCTGATCTCCTGAAAAGGAGGGGGATGTACAGGACAGCTGGCCAGCAACAGATGGGAATATGCTGTTCCATCTCACAGGTTGGTAGACTTCCTGTTGCAGCACATGCTGTCCAGAAGGAATTCTAATTCTAATGCAGCACTGGTCTTCCAAAGGAGGCCTGGTTTTAAGCCACAGTAAAGTCCTAGAATTCAAAGAAGTTCTTAAATTGTCTATCAACTCCTCAAACGGTTCAGTCACTTACAGTTCAGATCAGTTGTTCGTGCTGAGAATTAATTAGTTGGTTCTCTTAATTCTTTTTGTTTGTTGGTTTAAGATAAGGTGAAAGGTTTTACAAACAGAACTTGATATACCTGTCAACAGGTTAAAATTTTTTATCCTTGAAGAAGAAAAGTATTTAATTTTCTAGTAACATGTTAGATGCAAAAAGGTCATCATCAGCTGCAGTCACCACAAGGATTATTGCTTTCACTCATCCTGGTTTATGGTAACATTAGTTTTGACCATCAATTGATTTCTAAAATAGTTAAGCTGCATTAAACATAGACTGTTTTTATTGAAATTTACAATTAACTGCACTTATCTTTTATTCACTCTCTTAACTTTGTATAGAACACAGAGTTTAATTTTATTCTTTTTATATTTCAAATTAAATATTACTTGAAAACAAAAAAGTAAAACTCATTTGAAAACTTAAAGAGACAGAAACTAAGATACCAGTCTATTCTGACCTTCTCAGTGGAAAGAAATTAATAAATGAAACATTCATGCCACTTCTCATTATCAAGGTGTCTTTACACAACTGTAGGGAGCTCATTCCCCTATGCAAACCCAACTAGCCATTGTGTGTCAATATAAAGAATTATCATCTCCTCTTATCTCCCAAAAATAGAGATACTGTTGTGGATAAGGTTATCTGTACCATGGAAGACAGTATTCATTTGTAGTGCTAGATTCACACCAAGGGTTAAATTACAAGATACTAATACAAATTAATGGAAAAGCAGGTTAAAGGGGATTACAAAATAGGATTTAGCTGAGAAATATTGCTTTTTTTGCATTATCATCAGTGGCACTGTGTACAAAGAGTGTTACAACTTCACAGGGTACAAGAAGATACCTTGAGCTCATACCCGGCAGATAATTATAAATTATATGCAAATGATGCCTGTACAATTCTATACAAATACATAATTATTCAATAGGATAATTTATTCCTTTATGCAGTTTTTCTTTTTATAAAAGGCTTTTAAGTAAAAATTGTAATATATTAACAGTGATGCATGAACACAGCTCTGTAATAAATCCTTTTTAAGCACAAAAATTACAAATTAGAAAAATTGATATGGTCTAATATTCATTAAATACCATTTTTGTATTATTTATTTCTCTTCTTTTTAAACAGAAAGATCAGTTTACAGAAATACATATATAGTCTGACATTTTGAAATGCCTCCTGACTTCAAAGAAAATCTGCCTAAGAACAAGAATCAGCTTCTTCCTTATTATCAACAAGTACTTCAGTATTCAAATTAAAGGAGCAATTCTTGTGAATGTTTACACACAGTATTTTAGTACTTGTGTATATTTTTAATAGACCCTGCAGCATTATACTTCACTCTGATGAGCCTCTTAAAGAGGGTCTTGATGAAAAAGACCCATAACTTTGCATAAGCTCTACAAAATAAAGCAACTGGATACTGAGTACTCATACAAATAAAATTAATATTCAGTCTAGATGTTTACAAATATGAACCTTAAACAAGTGTAGTGAGCTAGAATTGAGTTTAACTCACTCTTAGCCACAGTTCATCCTCACCACAAACCAGAATATTAATATGATACAGTTCTACTCAGAAAAAGATGTTGAAGTTGCTGAATGAAATACTGTTAGTTTAATGCTTTCTCTTCTCCTGCAACCTCAGAGCCAAGCCTTTCCCTTTTACACAGTCCTTCTGTTCTTAAATTTGACATCTACAGACCACCATCAGCTTATCAACTGCGAAATATTTTTTAATTATTAAAGAAGTTAGAATTATTCTAACCTATCATATTCTCTAGTTTCTTCACACATCAGATATTATTGTTAGTGTTTTACACACATGTGCTATATTAATGTAAATGACAAATCATGTATCAGAGTTCAAAACCTAACGTAAAAGGACAAATATAAGTATACATATATAATTCCCATAATTCATATAATTGGTCTATATAGTATATGCAGCTTTTATATTAGCAAACATCATATACATTGACATTTTTGTGATTAATGAAATACATTAATTATGATCTACTGATGCTAAGCATACAATATTAATTTGCTGCAGTATAATAAAACAATATAAATTTAAATGGAAATCTGAAGATGGAGGTAGTGGAGTGTTTTTTGTCAGTTTTAAGGATCTTCAGGACCAAAGATAACATATGGCAATTTTATCTGAGGTTGATGACCAGTTCCATTTGTCATATACTAGACGCTGACTCCATCAGTTTTGTATTGTTTTGAATCACCAGATGGCACTTCTCCCTGCTCTGAAGACTTACCATCTGTAGGAGTTAGATTTGGGACAAACATTTCCAGCCGAAGTGAGATGCTGCATAGGTGTTGAAATTCTTACCAGTAAAGAAGCACTTGTCTTGTTTCAATCCCTCTCTTTAACTAAAAATATTCTTTCTCAAATTAGTTGCTGTAGACAAGCTATGTCTACAGAAGTGGGGGGAAAAAAGCATTAAATCCCCCCACACACTTTTGACAACACATATGCACTGCCCAGGGATATTTTTAAAAGCATTCTTTCACATTCTCCACAAGACTATATTTAAAGCTGCACTTCTAGCTTGAATAAAATAATATTGACAAAACAAAATAAAACTCTGTTGAAAAGTTTGCCCATTTCTAAGCAGCATTATAATTTTGCGGCTTCTATTCTGGTTATGTTTTTCAAATAATTTCTCTCCCTTGTTTCCATGTGCAATCCACAGGAAGAAGAAAAATATCAGAAAAGTATGCAGTCATGGCAAGGCTCTCAGTGAAGTACAACCATGATTCATTATCATCACATACTAATGGAATATCTCAGTGGAAACACCATAAAGCAATGTTTAAACATCATGCAGTGATTGTTTTATAATGTCTGTAACTACACTGCACACACATCTTTCACTCTCCTGCTTTCCTCTGTTCTGTGGGTCAAGCACAGTGCTTCCTTTTCTCTGGGACTTTGTGGAGAAGAAACAGGGTGATTTGGATTCCCTTCCATTCCCCATTCTACCACCCCTTCTCCAGTTCTTTTCCTTCTTGTAGCTGTTTAAGGGGATTGGGAGTTGTACTGGTAAATACATTTTGTGCGAAAATCTGACAAGAACCCCCAGGTTTTCAGAAGGTAAGTTAAAGCTAATGGAATTTTCCTCATATTGAACCTCACTAAGGTTACATGCAGCATCATGAAAAGTCACTTGTTCAAACGTGACTCCTTTATGTAAGGACTTGGTATCTCTCTATTATTACTTTGTAGGAATACTTTTCTGTTATCTTCTGGTTTTGCCAAAATTCAAGGAAACTTTTTTAGTGTTAGAGAGTTACAATAGATCAGTTCTACACGAGAGTGGGACTCTGTGAATATACACTGAAGTCTTAATCACTGGTGAAAAACTAAATATTATTCTTTGATCTCCCAACTATTTTATTTTTAGAAACAATTTATAAATAATGTTTCATGTAGATTATTGAGAATCATATAATGAGCAAATACAAATGAAAAAATATAAAGAAATTTATAAAGTATCCATTGGAAATGTTTGAGGACTCCATTGAGGAGTGTTGTCTTTTTTTTCTTTAGAGTTTGACCCACTTAAATCCACTGCCTTACAATGTGAAAAGTCCCTACAATGCTTTCAATGTCAGAAGAGTTCTGAAGATGACAGCCAAAATTCTGGCCTCTAAGTCACCAGCCTACTCTGGTAAAATCAAAAACAGCTTTGCAGTCAGGTTTGAGCTCAGTAAACAGATTTAGCCCTTTAAGCTTTGATAACAGGGATGACAAAAACAGCACGAAAAATCACCAGATTATCTCCATGAAATAAACTCAGTAAACTTTTCTCCAAAATTATGTGTAATCAGCTATTCTAAAACTGCTAGCAGAATAATTATTTGCAAAACTGTTTAGGTTGGCTGGAGATTTTAGAGGCTTGTTATAATGGCAAAATCCCCAACCTGGAAATTACTTTTGCACTTGCTTCTGAGGAATCTAATAATTTTTAAGTGAGTACATCTGAAATGACACATAGGACACTGAGTTCTAATGTTGCAAAAGACTGAAACAGAGTTACTTGTGTCAGTAAAATACTCCCCCATGTTGTTTGCTTTAAAGCAACCCCTCATTCTTTATTATAAAAATCCCTAGTGTTGCAGAACTGTCCATAGAAGTGCTCAGCAAGGCTGAACAACCTTATTCCATCACTTGATTTCATGCAGGAGGATTATGTTATTGCTTCCCTCCCAAATCCTTATGAAAATAAGATGCTTATCATGAAGACTTCTTTTGGAAGTAAAATTGATGTTGCATTTATAAATTACGTGTTACTTCAGAACACATGGCATTAATTCTTCCTATCTGACCTGAACTACCCTGAAGCTTCCTTTCCTCTTCCTTTTTCTCTTTAGAAGACTCACCTTTGAAGTCTTTATTTTCTCAGAAATGTTGGCAACATCTGTGAAAAAATATGTCCATCAAATACATAAATTTTGGCAAGACTGGGAATTGTCACCATTCAGTTGTTAATCCTTGTTAAAAGGTTTTATGAGTAGACAAAGTATATTTCTTTAAAGTGCTTCACACTCTTTCGTCAATGCATGTTAGATAATCATTAAAAAGCCAACAGCAAATATTGTGCAACACATGCTGGTGCACTGACTTGTCTTGCATTTAATTAGTCAGTTAGTTTTGCATGGATTACCACAGTAATCTGAAACTACCTACTAAATTGCCTACTACTACCTACTACCTTGCTACTAAATTAAGCTAAAAGGAAATAGAAAAACTGCACATTACCTGGCAGAGAGCTGCTGTTCAAGACAATAATAGGAACTTGAGAGATACAGAGCCTTTGTTCAGTTTGAACATTTAAAGACTCTTTGGAGACCTGATTGGCTGATTATCACACATGATGTTTGCACAGTTTATTTTGTGTGATCAATTGCCAAACCAACAAGCATCTCAAATTACTGAGGTGTGAGACGTTATTGTGAAGCTCAACATTCAGAACACAATCCCACAGAAGGACATCTTTGGTTTATGAACATCATGTCACCTGTTTAGGGTTTCTTTCACAGCTTCTTTGTCTGACATGCAGGGTTTTTCTTTATCATTCTCTGTTCACTTTCAAAATTTTATTTAGAGGTTATAGCCTATGAAATGAGTTCTAATATCTGGGACACCTGAACATAGCCTGTGTTAGGAGTTCAGCATGGATGCTGATGCTGGTTGGGAAAATGCCTTTTAAAACATACACTAAGTTAAGATCAGCATTAATATTATTTAATTCAATGAATAAAAAGTGTAATAAAAATGCTCTAAAAATCATCAGTAAAAGCTTAAAAGGAAAATTAGAGGCCCTTAATGCAACTAATGTGTTGCAAAAGTCCAAATTACCCAGCAATTAACAGTAAATGTGCAATTAACTTAGATGTTTTTAGACTGCTCAATTAACAGTTGAAGTATAAAATACTGCATTAGGCTCTATAGAGTAATTAGAAACTTCATATTAATAAGCAATGCTAGCCACGACAATATTTTTAAAGCTGTGTTTTCCTGGAGATAATGCAGAATTTACTGCAGAGCTCCAAAAATTATTTTCCATTATTTCTTAAATTTTACAAAATCTCACTCTTTTTGTATAGGAAAAAAAAAATTGAATCATCTGCAAAACTGATGATAAAATAAATACATATTTAGAAGGCAGGTTGTGCCTAAGACCAGATCATATCTTCACTCAAGAATTCTGAGCAACATGCTTTTCACAGTTGACATCAAAAGACTTTTCTTTTTAATTGCAAAAATGACCTTAACTATTTTGCTGGAAAACCAAGTAACAAGGCATGTATGTCCTCACAACTGTTTTTTTTTAATCAGTCTCACACACCATACTTGCCTTGACCCAAAAAATGATAGAAAGGATGAAACTGCCTGGCCAACAGAAACAGAAAACTCAGGCAGGAAAAAAATTAAAACTTTCTCTTGTCCTAGATATTCACTAAGCAACTGATATTAAAGCCTCAGAGCTCTTAGAAGTGCTTTGTTTGGGAATTTCAGGCAGTCTCTGGGACAGATTTTATGGGCAAACCGCTGTTACTTTCACTGCCCACCGCTTTGAATATTCACAGGCAAAGAGGCAATTGTCAGAATAAATTTCTTAATTTATCTGAAAAAATGATGCTAATGATGATCTGCATTTCTAAAACCTGTGGCAATCTCACATGAAAAGTGAGACAATGTCTAGAATTACTGGAAGCTCACCCAAAAAGACTTGCTTAACGAAAAAGACCAACCTAATCATGAGAAAGTATTATCATTTAATTGATCTCTGTATTGTCTACAACTTTAATTTGAATCTGAAACAGTTCTTGCAGGAAGGATGAAATATAGTGGAGATAACACACAGCAGTGATAGGTGAGCCTCTAACACCAAACTGTGGGGAGGATACTTGCAAGGGGTGTTCATCTCAGCATGAAGGACAACAGCAGGAAGAGAACGTGTTTGCTGACACAAGCACATAAGAAGAGGACAAAAAAGGAAGTAAACATGGGTTGCTGAACTCTGACAAAAACTCTGCAGTAACAACAATACCACATTTCCTATTATTGGAGAGAAGTAGGAAGGGAGGCATTGTTATTGATGGACACCTTCTGTTACATTTTGACAACTTGTGTTTAGTCCCGGGTACAGATTCTCACTTGTGTCAGCAAAGTTGCTCTCCCCACCGGTGCCCTTCAGTGGCAAGCCCTTCCTCCCACAGGATCCCCATCCCACTCCAGGCAAGGGAAGAGAAAATCACCTCTGGCCCTAAGATTTCTGCATCTGTGAGAAAGAGCCACAGAAAGATGGATTAACAGCGGGTACAACAGCAACGTCCTTAGGGATGCTGACCACATGGTCCACATGAGCAAGGACAGCACAGCACCAACTTGGCATCATGGTGAGGAACCACAGCTGCCTTTTGTCCATCCACTGCAGAGAGCAAAGAGGACTAAAATCTGTGCCTATCCCTAGGCTGAGCTAAATTCAGGGAACTGAGCATGAGGTAGAAAATCAGAACTAACACTAAAGTGTATTCCTAAGTGACAGAGCTAACTGGCATAGGGCATGCCAGTTGCAGGCAGCTGGCCTGCAGTCCACTGTCAGCTTGAACTTGACAAAAACAAAAGTTAAAACAGTCTTGGACCTTTGTCTATAAAAGCGTATCAATACCAAGAGGGCTATTACTCAACTCACCATATGAGATAGTATCTGGCAGTGTATTTTATGAATAGCAATGGCAGTGGAGTTTTACATATAATATGAAACCAGCTACTGGAGATTTCCTCTGAGCAAGGTGCCTAGAGCTGGCTCGTTCATTGGACCTTGCTGCCTCCTCACACATAGGCACATATTAAATGTAACTGTTCCTCCCTGAAAGATAACCAGGCCCTAGAAGGAGACTGAGAATTTCTTTCAGGATGATGAGATTAAACTCTTAAAATTGAAGTAAAATCATCATAACCATTTAGTCTGGATGCTGATCTGAACTTCAGCTCAGGTTTTCTACTCATTACCATCTGTTTCACTATAATGTCTTTTTATTAATAGACACTTGAATATAAATAATCTCTGCTGCATATAGTTGAGTGATACCATTAATATGGCAGCATAATTTTTCCTTCAGTCTCAATCCAAGTCTTTTTGAAAGAATGCTCTACATTAGCAGTGGCAATAGTACCTAAAGCTAAGCAGCAGTTTGTTCTAATAATGGAGGTTTGGTCGCAAACTGTTTTCTTTTGGTGTGAATTTTTACTCTTTTTTTTGGTATAATTCCCTGTAAGACCTCGGGTATTGGGTGATGACTTCCTTTTCTTCTACTAGTGTATACTCTAGACTTACACATTTTAGACAAGATTTAAGCTTGTAACACAGATCTGCAAGATATTCTTTGACTTACACTCAATTTCTGACTTTTTCTGATTTAAGGGAGGGATTCATCACAACCATATGTTGACATTGAGAGTGCTGACATCTGCATGTGATTTGGAAAACTAGATTTCACTTATAGTCAATGGGCAGAAATTAATTTCTGAGACATCTCTCACCTGTTTTAGACATCTAAGCTATCATTAAATATGTGGCCTACAAGTGCCTATATCTCTCCATTATTTAAAGTACATCTAGAAAAGTTGCTCAATTATAGAAAAATATGCTACAGAACTCTGCGTTCGGATGAACCCAGCCCTAAGCAGTCATAATGCAGTTTCTTGCTATTGCAGTGGACTAAAAACAGCGACCCAATTCCTTCTTCCAGTTCAATGCTTTTAGAGTGTTTTGGCGAAGGTAGGAGAAGGGTTATCCTGTTGGCTTATTTACCTCTTACAAAATAAGAAAATGAAAAATGTATGATTTAGAGTCTAAAAATGTTCTTTCCATTTTCTTTAAAACAGATCCACAGCTTAACAGCATAATGTTGAAATCTGAAATTTTGCAATCTTTTCTGTACTGTTGAGAAAACTACATTAAGTTTAGCTGAGTATTGAGTCTCTGAAAAGCATGCGCCGCAATACCCATATTTTGTCTCTGTGTTTGTAAAATGTGCAATTCAGGAATGTTGCATCACAACACTTTTGTGGCTATCATGGCTTCACAGAAGAAAATTTATGGAAGGTGCAGACAAACTATCTCATGATTTATGTACCTACCACAGACAGCTAATACTATCTTTTTAGGAAGCAAATCTTCAAGTTATATGCAAAAAAGAATAAGAAAGAAAATCTCTGTCATGTTAGACAAAAAAGTGACAAATTTCATATGTGCAATTTTAATTGACAATTTACTCAACTAAGTCACTGCATAACCCACTAAATTAAACTTTAAACAATGTTTAATGCCTTACAGAACAGCATTGAAGGCAGCTTACCTTATGTAAAGGCTGGACACTTGCCCAGAGTTGCAGAATTGGAGAAGCAGCATTTTAGAGCCAATTTGTGACTAAACTGATTAAATTGCTAAAAAGACATTAATTTTTATAACGCATATTTTGTCTTATATTTTTATGGAATTTTGTGAGATTGTATTTCATAATATTTGAATATGTGGCATTCTACAATTCTATGAAAGTACCTGGTATTAAATATAATTTCTTCCAAATGTGGAACAGAGGCAGCAGAATATATTTTATTCAGGCAACAAAATAGCTAGGGCTGTTGTCTCTGACAATAGGGATACCGAATATGCATCAGGGACTGCTCAAAACTTGCCAAAAAAACCAGTAACTGTTTGCCCAAGATATTGCCAAGTTTTTTTTTATAAGCTCAAGAATTCCACAGCAGATCCATTTGCAGAACTAAATAAATAAATAAATAAATAAATAAATAAATAAATATTAAAAAAACACCAAAGAAGAGAAAAAAAAGGCAACATTAATTTAAAAACTACTCTCTGTGAAATATTTGAAAAGTATTATCATGCAGGCCTGAAGTTTTGTTGGCTTAGATAACTGTAGATACACAAGAGCTTGAGTAATAAGATATGCCACAGGGTGTGACAGTACACAAGTTCGAGTGTGTTAGGTATGAAGGAAATACAAATCTGAAAGGTATGTTGCACATCACATTGCCCAACATCCCAGCCTTTGGGCTGCTTCTTGTCTGTTTCTGTGTAAGCATTCTTTTTCAGTGGCTAGACTCAAGAGATATTAAGGAGTGAATGAAGAAAATCAACAGGACCCATGAAAGGACAGCAGAAAGACCAGACCTGCTGTACCTGGGCAATGTGAAACACAGATTATTTTCTCATCAGTCTCCAAAACGGCAGTAACTCTCCCCTCTTGTACACCACTCTTTAGAATGAGCCAGACACCCTGATGGGTTAAAAACTACCTGTGCACAAGTCACAAACACAGAGGTTAAAGAGAAATATCAGTAGTTTCCTTCTCACCACCTGTGCATTACAATGGTACTGTAATGAAAACATGCTCCCCCACCAGTCTCTAGTCTGCCAGCCCTCTCCAGTGGCAGACACTGCCTCAGCCTGCTCCACAGATCGCCCTCTGCCCTCCCTCCACTCTTCCGCCCTAATCCCATAACTTCACCTGGTGGTCTCACCCGCCTGGCTCTGACAGTTCTAGTAACTCACAAACATGCCAGCATACAAAGTCCAAGATAAGGAAAAGTTACTCCATAAATGACTTACAGCTTCTTCATCATGAAACTGGTATTTTAGGTTTCCCCTAGTTCCTTGATTTTCCTTCAGTTGTCCTTGCTATCTTGTAATTAAATGTATCTATACAAATGCATAGATAATCATACACAAAATAAAAGAATGCAATACCTTAAAAGTAACATTTAAGGCTATTCTGTGAAGGCAGAGTTTAGCTGTGATTATTTCAATATCACTTACTGCCTTAAATAAAGAAGTATAAACTTGGCTACTAACATTCTTACTTCTTTAAAACACTGCAGTAGCTCATGAAGACCAAGTCATTAATATACTATGATAATTTTTCTCTTTTGCTCAGATCACTTTAGATTCTTATAGCAAATTCATTCCTTTGTCATTTATAAATTATTTGTGGGCAAGTGTATTTTTTAGAGTAGAAAATCTCTTTCTAGTCAGATCAGATAATGTATGTGGAACCGAGCGTGTACATGAGACTGAGTACTAGAAACTAAAGGGTGTTTTTCAGAGGTGAGAGGATGCTATGAGGACATTGCAAAATACAAGTGAAAAGGATAATGAATGCAACACTACTACTGCCTTTACTGGCATCTTAATTTTTAATAGTATACTCTTGTGAAAGCCTGTAACTCTTACTTTTAACTTAGCAATCATCGTCATTGCACAATTATGACATTAAGCAAAAAATTCTCATCTGTAAGAAAATGCAAGATATTCTCCAGCTTGAAAGTTTATTATTTATGTGCATATATACAAGTTGCTAAATATGTGTAATATTTGAGGTACACTCAGCTTTTCATCTGCATTTGGACCATGATTAAGAGAGACATTTAAAACAAGTAAGCAGTAAGTGTAGGTGTATGTTTTAGTGGGAAAATGACAGTTGTACTCAGGTATATATTACTTAAACAGACAAGCACAGTGATGAAAATATTCGGCAATTGATGAAGTAATTTTGTTTAAAGAAAAGAAGGAGATACAACCCAAAGAGATTAATGAGTGTAGTATAATGTATTACTACTTTGCCTTGAAGGGCAGCTGTGCTGGCAGAAGATTTCACCCCTGAGGGATCAGCTGTAGCATCTACAAGGCTAAAGCTGGTTTCTTTTACGGGCATAAACCCACAGAAATCATGCCAACTGAGGCTCCTCAGATGACAGATACATTTAATGCAACACCCAGCAGGCCTGAATACAGCAACAACAGCACCTTTCCCTTACAGCTCGCTTTTCTTTTTTGCTCTCTGGACTAATCAGTTTCTTCCAAGCCATGCTGAGTATGTCTGTTTGAGACAAATACAACATTTCTAGTTGTCACAGGTGAAAGATGCAGATCAATGTACAGTTTCACTGTAGCTCTACAGCAGCACGTTATTTTAAAGATGGTAACCCTAGAAGTAAAACAAACCACCTCTCAAAGGTCAGCCCAATGTCCGCAGCAGAAGTGCTCCATCTATTCTACTTATGCTACTGCATTTTAGGATTGAAATTAAAGCTAGTGCTTTGACAGCCTCCACTTTGAGGCACACTGCACTTTTTAGGTAGCTTATGCTGCTACCTATGGCTTTCCTCAAAAGCAGAGCAATGCATTGCTGGACTGCCCGAGGATTAAAGCCCAGCAGCCTGATATTTTGTGTCATGTACCCTTCCTTCCTTCTTCCTTTACCTTCAAGACCTTGCGTCTTTTCACGACTGTCACCAGCCTTCCCACTCCTGCTTAAAGAATCATTGCAACACTCTCTGGAAATTATCAGTTCTCTGAAGGAAAAAAAAAATTTAAAAATGTTTTTGATACCCTCTTCTTTCTTTAGGACAAGAGTCTCTCATTGTTCCTGTTTGCAGCAGAAAGTAGGAAGCCCATTTCTACCCTCAGCAGGGCCCAGATAAACAATTCTACCAAACAAAGAAAAACACAGGGATTCCCTCTGTCAAGGACACAAAATTAGATGAAATGAACCTGGGAGCATGAGCTCAAGCAAACATAAAAGGCTCTGTGCTCAGTGGGGTTTGGTCAAATAAATCAGGTCCATACTTTTAGGAACACAAACACAAACCATTCCCTTTGCAATGAGGTAACAGAAACAAACACACCAAGTTAATGAATGCAGCAGGGATTGACCAAACAATTCAAACTCCCCTTTGGAGCAATGTGAAGAGCTGTGAAGCAAACAACTTTAGCCATTTGGCACAGGAAAACAGAACCTGCTCTGTTTTCGTTGGATGAGTAAAAACTTCCTTGATTACAGAAGTCATTCATTCTTTAGGGGGCTAAATTTGCTATTAAATGCTGACTAAAGAACCATCCATTTGGTTCTGACAGTTTACATGCCAAGTCACAGTATAGGCACTGAAATGTCTCCTCCAGGCATTTGATTTCATTGTTTTCATAGCCGGTCCAAATTCTATATCTCCTCACACTTCTGTACAACACCACCCACCGGTTCCCACTGCTTTTTCTATGCACCTGATCATAGAACTGTTCCAAAGAGGTCAAAAGGATCATATGGAAAATGCATACACATGTACATATGGTATTTATGGCTGCTCACTACAGTCTGTAAATACTGCACTGCAGCAGTAGAACTTCCAAAACATCAAAGTAATATACCTGCAATCTTCCAGCACTTTCTTCATTTCCCCACTTCACCTCCTAGTATGCGCCATTTGCATATTTTCGTATCACCCTGTGTATTTGTGTATATACATACAATTATTACTATTAGAAAACTATCTACTTACTTATGTATATCCAGCTGCCATATTCAGAAGTAAACGCTTCCTTGAGGCTACACCAGAATTCAAGCTTCTCTTCATAACAGACAGCTACAACTGTTGTTCAAAGTACTTAAAAAGCAGGGTGTTCAGCACATAGCTGTAACTTCTGGTTTCATCCAGTACATGTTCATTAGTAGAGGGGATTGTTTTAAAAGTAGGATTTAAGCTTCAGTTATTAAGAGATAACAACCTACTCACCCAGGATCCAGTAATACAGAAATTACAGATCCTAATTTAGGCAGCTAATTTAGGTATCACAAGGCTATAATCCTGCATAGAAAAATTGCTGTATTTATATATCTAGGATAAAACTGGTAAATGGGGGGAAAGAAAAAAATAATAGGAACAAATTTGTAACTACCTTATTAAAGTTAAAAACATATCCTGGATACTTAATAAAACATATCATTCATGCAATTAAACTATAAATTTAAGTATAATAATTCCAAAGCAGCTTGGATATGTCAACTACAATAGCCTTGCTAATTTTTCAGGAAATAGATACAAGAAAAAAAATCATGGCCTCAGAGATAAAATACATTTTAATTGTGACCAATACGATTTAAGTCACCATTTTATGTATACGATGTTTCAGCAATGCTAAAGTGTATCCAGAAGTGAAAGCTCATTACCCAGTTAAGCAATAACATCTTGTTTCATTAACACTTGTCTATGCTATTACATTCAGAAGAAGAATCTATTTTAATTGTGGAAAGGACAAACTTTTGTATCCTATTACAACACAACTATTCATCAACAACAAAAACCTTGCTATGCCCTATAATTAGAATAAAGAAATCATAAAAGCAAAGACCGATATTATCTCTATTCCTTTCACAAAAATAAAAAAGAAAAATGTAAAAAAAATCAGTAGAATCCTAAAACCCACTCTGACTGAAAATGTAACACATCATTCCACTTGTGCTAGGTTGAAGATACATGCCTCTGTGAAATTCCTCGAAATAGTACTTCCTCAGAATGTCTCTCTCCCATCTACTCTGTTTTCACCTTCTACATGTGTCATTCTTCCACAGCTACAATTTTTCTCTACCCTAATAATGACACCTGAAAGGCAGAATTAAAAACCAGAAGCATAAATAATGTAAACATTTGTAACTCTAAACATAAAAATAGCATGGTAAAACATCAATACTGGTTATTATGGAGGAACATCATCTCTGCCATATAAACACTGTCCTAAAAGTGATAACTGTCTTTGACAGTTTCCAGTTTTAGTGTGGAAAACCTAGTATGCCAGTAGGATGAGAAGAGTAGAATACTAACTTGCTACGTTATCTTGAAGCTTTTTATTGTAATAAATGGGGAGAAGGACAAAGTTCTCACTAAAATAAAGATGGGGAGGGCAGAGAAGATGGATACATTAAAGCATTTATTTAGAAATAGAGAAATCATTTTGGTAATCGTCATGAGAAATAATTTCCATTTAACCTAATCAGGTAAGTCAAAGCAAGCAATGCAAAAGACTAATGAACTGAGTCTTAAGAAGCAGTCAAAAGAGCCTTTACAGCCATTACTGGGTGTAAACCATGAGTAATCCCTTATAACTCAGTAGAACTCCACCAGAGGAAGGGCACTGAAGCATGTACCTGGAGTCACGGAAAGGGAGGAAATGCCAATCAAGCAACACTGACACATTCACTGATTAAGGGAAAACACCACTGTGCTTTTAGGTGTCACTTAAAAATGCCCTTCCTGGATTTCTCTGCCTCATGTGAGCTTGGCTCTCACATTTGTTAGCTTTGCTTATAAATTCCTTTCATTATTCTAATAGAGCTAAAACTGAAACACAGGCCATGCATGGCACTCATAATGTTCTAGTGTTGTTATGTATGAATGAGAAAATAAACTAAATTTAAATAATGCACCCCTATATCCAGCATAACTACATCAAAACATCTCTTTTTTAATAACAACATCAGAAAAACATGGGAACAAAAAACAACCTTATGCCTCTAGCGAACTGTCAGAGACCTAAATAATTCTTGCCTTAAACATTGTTATAGCAAAAATGTATAAAGAAGCCACGACCACCACCCCTCCCTGGAGATGCCTGACTGGAACTTTGGACTCTAAGCCAAACTGCTGAGATTAGATAAAGGGAATGCTGTTGTTCAATCATCTCAGGTCTGAGGAGAAGTAAACAAGACTGTGCATCCACAAGAAAGCCAAACCCAGCAGCTGTGGTGATCATCCTTGGCTGGGTTTGGGGTGGGGGAGGCCACAGCCCACATCTGAGGGGAGGTTTGCACAGATTTCACTCCCAGCTGAGGTGGGGGGAAGGAGACTTTGAGTGTGATCAGGCGTAACCTCTGATCAGAGTCAACAAACACCCATCCTCCCTGACTCAGCTGTGGAACCCCCAACCCCGAGAGAGCTACAGGACATTCACATGAGGGGCAGCTGAGGGGGTGTCCTAATCCACCAAAGAAAGTGCATCCCAGACTCACTCCTGAGGCCTGGCACCACAGGACTGCAAGCGATGTAAAGTGATGTGACAGATCCAGGGGCTGCTGCAAGAGACAATGGCAAACCTGCTCCCCTGCCAGGGCAGGTGCCTGGATTTTCCTACCTGGTCTGAGTGTATATTAACCCATGCAATTCTATGCTTTTCAGGGGACCCTCACCACCAAGAAGATCTGCTGGAGAGGATCAACGCAATGCTGTTGGGATGCAGAGTGGTGATATTTTCTTTCTCTGTCACTCTCTTTCTGTCCCCCCCACCTCTTTTTATATTTCTTTCTCTTACCTTCTCTCTCTCTCTCCCATCTTTACTATTAAATAAAATCCATAGTATTGACACTGGCATATGGTCTCGTTTGCATCTCAATTTGGGCAGAGGAATGTCTAAATAACCTTAATAAACCAAACCTTAACACCAACATAATTATATCTGCACAAGAAAAGAGAACAGGTTCTCTTTTTTATTATTCTTCCCAAATATTAAGTATACTTCATGCTTTGTAAATACAGACTATTATGGAATATTATTTTCTACCTATTTACTTTATATATACAACCCAGAGGTCAAAAAATACAAAAGCTTTTTTCATTTCTTGCTAAAATATGTTGTTGTGGTTTCTAATAATGGGCTATTGAGTCCTGATTTGCCTTCTGTAGTGTTGGTGAGAAGTGAAAGAGGCTGCCTAATGGAAGACAGAGAGTTAGGATCCCTGTATGATAAAATGAGTAGAGATCTTACAAATTCCTAAGGGCAGAAAGGAATCCTTTAGTTTAATACTATGTACAAATTTATAAAGATGTATATTCTAAAAAGGAGTTGGTAATAGGATGATAGGCTCATTGCCTTCTTCAGCCTCCAGCACTGACTTCCCTCCATATTCTTTTCTGTTCTCTTCACCTGCTCCCCCTTGCTCAACCTGCTTGAATCTTTGTCCTAGGCACACTTTGTTCTGTCTTTGAAACCAGTCCTCAGTTCCAATTTGCAGTATGTATCTCACCAATTTTCATTTCTAACACCATCATGAGGCACTGCTGAGGGTCTGGTATCCAGATTCAGACCCAAATCCATCCCTGGCAGAGCATGCAAAAGCAGTTAAATTCCAGAGAAGATCTGTTCAGTGGAAAGTATACTCAGCAAAGGCAGAATTGTCAAGGAATTTAGCACACAAAATTCCAGTTGTTAAGAAATCAGACACCTACAATACCAAGGGGAGTTTATTTGCATCATTAAGTTGTTCTGTTTTCCTTTCTTTTGTGCACCTGCTCTGAGGGCCATATTAAGAATGAAAACTATAGGAGCTCAATTTAGTAATGACAACTCCTATGCCATTTTAATTCAATAGCACAGCAAACTGTTGAAACATCCTACATTTTTAGGTTTCCAATTTCCATCTCTCAATAAGGCCAGTAGAGAAAAGCAGCTATGTCTCCCAAAAGCCAAATTGTTAAAGCTGGTAGTTTGAACATATTCTTGTACCACTTAAAAAACGCTTATCTTCATTGCCAAATATTTATATTGTTATCTCAGAGATTTGAAAAGAATACCACAAAGCACCTAATTTCTAATGTTTAAAAAACCACTCTAATACAATTAATTTCAAAAGCATATGCTGGAAGCGAGCATATTTCTTTATATGAAATATTAATCAAATACATTGCAGTAGGAACTAGCTATGTTTAAAAAAATTAATACATGCATTTTGCACATATGCCTTTGCCATTTTTATCAGCACATAAATGGGGAGTTCCTTTTGGTTTGTTTCTTTACATGTTTTTAGTACTTTATAACAAATACTTGTTTTCAGTATTTCTTGATTTCAGAACACAAGCACTGAAAAGTACAGTTCTGAAGATGATACCATGAGGTTGAAGCTAACACAAGAGACAAATTAAGATTTCTTTTTTTTTTTGTCTCTTTTTGGCTTGTACCATAGACTCCAAGTATCTAAGTGCTGAGGTGGCAAGTATGAACGCTAAAACCTTAATTAATCTATTTCTATGGAAAAAAAAAAATTTCTATCTTTTGGGATGATATACTGCTGTTTTGCAACTGATTTTACTAATTTCTATTAGTAGAACTGCAGAACACATGCAAGAGGCAATGTACCTCATTGCACCATCATTACCACCACTGCAGTGACAGCAAATGGCTAAACTTCTTTGCTGCCAAACACATTCTGAACACCATTACAACTCTTTGTGGTATGTGCTATCCCTAGGTGCCAAACTGGGAGTGCTGCCAACAGTTTGC
Source organism: Climacteris rufus (assembly GCA_013398175.1). Classification (NCBI taxonomy): domain Eukaryota; kingdom Metazoa; phylum Chordata; class Aves; order Passeriformes; family Climacteridae; genus Climacteris; species Climacteris rufus. The sequence continues at coordinate 147,730 of VZRZ01004327.1, read as the reverse complement.
TAATGCTGAGGCCACATGATGGAAGGGCACTACACAATGGTCACTCCTGAAGCTGCAATAGGACTCTGCTTGCAGGTGTGGAAAGATGAGATATTCTGAAGGACCAGAACTTTTAAAACATAAAAATAAGAAAAGCCATAAAATACAGTTGTTCTGAATTGTCTTCTGTGCAACCTGCTTTCTGAATGTCCCCACAGCACCCTGATCATCACGTACACCTGAGTCTTCCACTGGAAAACCTTAAAGAGAGATAAAAGAGAAATAACTACAAAGCTTGCTGTCAAAACAACTGGAAAGTGTTCTTTTGGGAGATACAAATATTCATGCTGAAAGCAAGCAAACACTGTTTAAACAATCTTGCATGTTTGGGCAACTCCAGTCTGCAGAGTTTTAAGCTTTGTCTATTTTATGTGAAATTTGATGCTCTCTTTATTTTTCATAGTAACTGTATGAAAAGAATGTCAAATCCACCTATTCTCAAATATTCCAACTTCTACAATGTTTGGGCATCCTTCAGTTTGTTGACAGCTGACTTAAAAGTACAAGTTTCCTACAGTCTAAAGTTATTAGTCAATTTTATATGATTTACACTATTATTCAAAGCACTGCTTTCTTGTTGGGTGGAACTGAAATACATTCAACACTTAACATTCAATAATCATGACACCAAGTTGAAAGAAAATGCACCAGCACTAAATTAAAAACAAAACAAAACAAACAAAAAACAACAAAACAAAAAAAAGAAAAACAAACAAACAAACAAAAAAATCCCTGACCTGTTAGCTCTCTCGTGCTTCCTGCTTTTATGAATTAATACTCCTTCCATTTCTTAAGGTCTGAAGTCTTACAACTACAAAGGAAAAAAGTATATTGTGATAAGGCTCCATTCTTTTCCATTATTTTCCTCCTCCATTTTTGGGAATCTTTTAAAGTGATCTAGTCATTTCATATCCTCTTGAAAAGCTTATTCATTTTTATCAGCAAATACTCTTCATGCAAACTTCTGATGACACATTACTGTAAGTTTCATGAGACAGAAAAGCACTATGTCCCAAAAATAAAAAAAAAAATATCATGGAACTGGAGGCTTGACCTTGACAAGGTACAAATAAAGGAACTACTTAAAGACAACACATAAACAAAAACTAAAATCTACAAAAGGATCTGATGATAATGAATCTGGCCCCCTCACCACCACCTCCCTGTCTCCCCAAAACAAATATTATGTATTAAAAATCTCAAGATTGCAAAGATAAAAAAACCCTGAGACTCCTTCTTGTTCGGTCACCATGACCTAGTTAGGTAGCCCTTTCCTCTTCAATAAGAGTCTGACATTATTTTGATTGCTTGGCCATAAGACCAAAAACTCTAAAACATATTCAATAGATTGTAAAGCCAAATAGAGCTCCACAGTCCGTTTGTCCAACACCCTCTACTCCTTAAGTCATGGGATATTGCCTCCTTACTCCTATAACCGAACTACTTTTGTTTCAATACTGCACATGTTCCAAGATTCACAATAAAATTAGAAAAGTTGACCCAACAGATCACAAACACATTCAGGTCAAGGAACGCAGATCTGGACTGAGATGCATATGTGGGACTCAGTCAGTTTCTCGTATTCCTTTGACACATAAAACAGTTGGTCAATGACATTATATTTTCCTATCTAACCTCCTCCTTGGTGCTGTGCAAACACTATGCCATATATATATTACACAAACAGACAGAGAAAGTGGTAATGTTATCAATGATTTATAGCTATGACCTACCCATTTTAATAGAACTCAAAAGATAATTACATTTTTGGAATTGTACCAACCTTGAAACACAAAATTCATTTAACACCACAGATTATTAGCATGCTAATAATGGCCTGAGTCATGAGAAGCATGGCCTGAGAAGTTCCTTCTTGATTCTCACATAAGAAAACGGACAGCTTTAATTCTGGCAAATGGTGTTAATGGATACAATTCATTGAGAATTATATTCGGACACCATCCTTGCTAAAGCAAACTACTCCTTAAGAAAAATGCAACTCTTCAAAAGCATGTGATTCTACAATGGGAAATAAAATCAGATGAGGCATAGTCTCTTTCCTTGAAACAAAATGGCTCCAATAACAACCACATTTACCGGAAATAAAAAGACCAGATCATCGCAAAAGGAGGACAAGATCATTTACTTAAGAAACAAAGAATACCAAAGAGGACTTTTTTCCTAAAATGAAGAAAAAAGAAAAGCAATGGATGCCAGAAAAAAAAATACAAAGAAATAGGAGCATGATGTAGTGAGCCACATCCAAGAAAGAGTAATGAAAGAAGAACATTTTTAAAAACACTAGCTCGTGATTCAAGATTCAAGCTCTTTTCTCTTCCTTAACATGCCTGGCCATAAATTTAGGCTGCCCAAAGATCTCCTGCATCCATAAAACTTGGATTCTAGAACAAGAATTCTGCCATAGCAAAAGCTGAGTGAGCTTAAATATAATATATACTACAGAGAAATGACAAGTGGAATGTTAAAGAGATGGAGGGAGACTTTTTTAATACACTGTGAAAGATGCATTCATTTACAATAAAAATTGCTGAAAAAGAATTCCTTCACTGTTTACTTCAGCTGTAGAGCCACAATATTTAACTACACTCTGGAGTTTTTATGATATTTCCCTTTATAATATTTCAAAGTCCCCCTTTATACGTAAAATACCTGTTCAGATCAGTGGATGACTACACAATCCAAAGAGTTTTTCTGTCTATAAATGTGTGAATATAGTTTTCCACGATTCATGAAGACCTTCCATGAAGATCAAAGTTCATATTTAGGCTATTACATCTCCATGATATTAATAAAATTGTCTTGGTTAACCAAAATTAGAGCTGCGGTAAAATAAAATCCATAACCCCCAACCATCCTCTGCCTATTCAAAATGATCAGCTGTTTTGCTTTGAAGACACATTGCTAACACTGTGCTGCAAACTAAGCTAGCCAGGCCCATACAGATACATGGCTTTACAGGTCTGTAATAAATTGAGCAAGTAACAGAATCATCTGGAGTATAATCTCTTATCTAAATTTATTCCACCATGTAGAAGTTTGGCACTCAGGCTCAAGTACAATATTCAAAGTTAGCAGACAATAATGGAAGGAGAGAAGGGAGAGCTGACTTAAAAATAAGAAGGGAATCACTTATGCATTATTCCCATATTTAATACTCGTACATAAAAGCATATACCACTTTTACTGAATTATTTGTCAGTTTTCTGCTTCCTTTAAATATAAGTCTACATCCCTCTGTCTCAAAGATTAACTTTTCTGTCACAATTCATTTAGACAGACCTAAGGCTCTTGAGTTGTTAGCTCAATTGGTGTGCAGTTAGGTTTATGGTCCCATTCCTGCAATGGAAGCTGCAAACACCTATTTCATTACTATTTGATCAGTAACATGAGAGCCACAGATAGGTGCCACTATGGAAACAGGAGCGATCATTATGGAGACCAACAAAACAAGAATGCACAACTTCATGAGGCATCAGTTTTCGTCAGTTTCTCTCTTTTTCCCAAAACAGCTTTTATTAACAATTTCAGTAAGATTGCTTTACTGAAAGCTCATGTTGGCAATGGAAAATCCAGGTATCTGCAAATGCTCTTCTGTTTTGTTTTGTTTTCCTATCCACCTCACTGGAATAGCGGTGAACTTGTGTCAGTTCCATGACTCTGCACGACTGAGAGGCAATGTTCTTTCCCAGGAGTACCAGGGGACACTGTGGTCTCTGAAACCTGAACAGGGCAACTTTTCGGGCTCTCCTAAGACTTAACTGCCTTTTAGGGGCCACTTTAACAACAATGAACCCTGGACGATTGCTCCTCTCCAGGGAGACTCTCCAGACCATTCCCTTCAAGGACTTTGTGGTAGCAGAGGTCAAGTAAAGAGAATGATGGAAGGCTATTTTCCTGGCTCTGGTACTTAGTTATACCAGGACCTCTGTACACAATCATTAACTAAAGCCAGCAGTTTTTCAAGATAATACTGCAAGAGTTGCGGAGCTCGGAGCAGCCCAGAGCAGGCAAACTAGTGCTGCAGCTGGCATGGAGCAATAGTGGCTCTATCCAGATCCACCTTCCCCAAGGTCACCTCGACCACAGACCTTCTTGTAGGCCCGTTTCTGATGACGGCAAGCGCGGCGGCACGGTTTGTGCTCCGCTGCTCCCCGCCCACATTTCCCGGCGGAGTTCCGCGGGGCGGGGGGCCCGGGGCCACGCAGCGCTCGGGGTGGGCGCT
>VZRZ01004327.1:74568-136811 GCA_013398175.1 Climacteris rufus | reverse complement strand
CCAGTCTGATACAAACAAAAAAAAAAAAAAAAAAAAAAAAAAAAAAAAAACAAAAAACCCCCCCCCCCCCCCACACAAAAAAAAAAAAAAAAAAAAAAATGCAAAGTTCTAAAGCTTACAAATGCACCAAAAGTTTTAAATTGCCATTTGCTATTTTGAGGCCTGATTCATCTTTCCATTGTAATCCTAGTGATAGGCTTTGGGCCAGTCTAGATCTATTTTTTTTATCAGTTTCTCAGTTTAGATGCAACTGTACACTTGTAAATTACCATTGTGTTATAAAATACGCCTAACTTCATCAAATCACAAAACTTCTTAGGTAATAGGAGAATTTTCTTTCTGACTTACTTTTTTTTCTTTGCTTTTAAAAGAAGATGAAATGAAATGAAATAGCCAAAAAAATTGCTTTTTAGATAAAATTCCAGAATCTGCCTAAATATTCATTATATAATAATCCAGTATATCAATAATTATAATCTAAAAAGATGTTGACATGTTATTATAAACAATGCAAATAATACTTAGAATAATATATAGAGCCAGAAGTAAAGAAACATCACTCCCAGGGAAGCATCCTTATAATTAGGATAGAAAAAGATCTATTTTACTTTTTTCCTCTCTTATGAATCCTTTGAGTATTTCAGTCTTTTTCTGTGGTGTGATCCAGATTCAACAGTAAAAGTGGAGACTAAATAGTTCAGCTCAGGCTCATGCTATATAACTCTGAGAGTCTACAGGTTCAGATCTATAGGAGGTCTGAACAGAGGAAGGTCTTAGAATCTCTTTCTGGTCAAATTCACTAATTTTGCATAAAAGGAAATTTTTTATCCTTCATTATCTGTTTGTGTTCAAATATTAATTCAATGCTCTAAATCTCATGGGATGGAGGTGTCTGTTCTATGTATATATGTGAGTTAGATTAACTGTTCAGACAAACATCATGCTTGAGTGTTCCCAAAGCTATTTGCTTTACCATCAGGAAAAAGGAAAAGGCTTCTTCCTTAATAGGAATAATAGGAATGAATTTCTTCATGAAGGCACTTAAACTCCTGCTTGTTTGAGAGCTGGGCTGCGTAAGGAACTACAGGGGAACCATCCTGCAGCTGTAATAGCCTGAATAAGACCCATGAGTAGATGGATTTGCAGAAATGTTAATCATCAGCGAGCATACTCTGATGGGATCACAATCTGCACTCCAGGTAACATGACAGTCCAACAGCTGAACAGAATATATTAAATTACAGAATATAATGAACATCTTGAATACCATAACTGTATTGAACTAATCTTCAGTACTTCACTTGTTATTCATTGTGTTGAAAACACTGGACTATATTATGAAAATCATACATGTAGAGCTTTCACTTCATGTAATTATGTCTTATTAAAATCCTGGTTTATTTAGGATAAGTACATTTTCACAAAGTGGGTAAAACCTTAGAAATAGAAATATGGTTGGAATACTAGTGCTTGGCATGCTTCAAAACTGTAAAAATTGTCAGTATATAATGTATTTACTCTCTTTACTGATTAGGTCAAAAATGTATATCTATGTTTTGGAGGATACATACCAAACAGGTTCTTCTCCAAACACACAGATCAACACCAGGAGACTTTTGAAGAGGAAAATACACAATACTTGTGTGTGTAGTTCTGAAGTGAAGTATTAGGAAGCAGAAGTCAACTTACTTTTTTGGGGAAGATCTCAGACTGCTAATCCAAACCCTATTTTTCCCAACAAATACGTAGCATGGCAATGTGTTTACAGGTGTTCAAATTGTCGTCTTACTTTTTGGTGACTTTCTTATTCTTTAGCAATTAGGCTTGATGGAGCTTCTGCTGGTGCCTCAGGATCACACTATTCTGTTTTGTTTATTCCACAAATCAGTAATAGTAATTTATTTTTTCATGTTTCCTTTTTATTGTTAGGCATTGTCTCATTGTCGGTAATGTCTTTGGATGCACAAGTCTGATACTGAATTGGTACTGAAATATCTACATCTTGTCAAATGGCTTGGATCCTGTAACAATTTATTGTGGTCTAGGGTGAGACTTAGGTGAGGATTAAGATGTCTTAGGCATCTATATGGAAGGGCTCATGTGTAAACTATATGTGTAAACTCTTGTTCTAGACAACAGAGTGCAATCTGCGGACCCTTCTTGGCACCTTGTCAGCTGATGAACTGCTTTGCAGATGTTTCAAAGGGAGCTGAGTTGTTCTCTAAACTCCATCTGAACACAGAGAAAAATCATGGCATCATGTGAAATGTACTGTCAGTCTCTGTCTTGCAGTTCTCTACAGGATTCTCTACAGAAATTCCCAGAAACTGGAAAAATACTATTCTGTAACACTAAGTTCTGACAATAATAGTGGAAAGAGCTGTCTTGAGTTTCTCCTAAAGACAGATCAGGATTTCGTATAATTGTCGGATCTTCACTTGTCATTTGCCGTGGCTCATGCATGTCATACAACTGTACTCAAAGCTATTTGCCAAGTAAGGCGATCGTGTATATCTTCATGTGCCTTTATTCTGAAAATGTGTATCAATGCAATAACAGTTCTTGAATCTCCTGGGCTTATTCAATGCATTTAAGATACTAACAGGATTATTTGAGTTGGTAGCCTGAAGTATTATGAGGCTGCATTTATTGATGCAGAAGGTTATTCTGAATTTGGTGTCCAACTGTCTTACTGACTTACTTACAGTTCCTTGTGAATAAAATGCTTTGCTGCAAACGTAGTTTTTTGTTTCCTTTGTAGTGACTCTGCTGTGGAAAGGGGAGTAATTTGTCCCTTTTTCTAGAGATTTTTGCTTCTCATGGCACTAAGGCCATGGGGTTTTTCAGAGCATTGGGTTAATCTGAAGATCTCCAGCTAATATACTATGGAGCAGGTTTGAATCCAACCGTAAAATAAGATCAGAAAGCAATAGCAAAGGACACAATCCAAGTTATGGTCAAACTAAGGTTACACAGTGTGGCTACTGCTCCAGCTAAAGAGACAGCCTAGACAGCTGCAGAGCAGTGGCAGCCAGCCAGCATGCCAGAACAGATGAAGATGAGGCCAAAAGGAGAGGACTTAAATCTCAGATATTAGCTGCTCTAATATAGAACAAACCAGCTATGTAAGAATCTTACATACCGATATAAGAACTACAACAGCTAGTTGGAAACAAAGCCCTTGAAGTTTCTTGTGCAACTTTCCAAATAGAAATTCTCAGAGCCAAAGTATTTAAAAAATACTAGCTTTTGAGACATATTTAGTTCTAAAAATTGTTTATACTAGGTACATCATAAACAATCTTTGCCCTCAAATACATCATATACCCAGTCATTAAAGTGAGGCCATGGCTTCACAGGCCCATTGCAGTTTATGCAAAGGTAATCGTGGTTTTCCTTCTTTGGCTAGGAATTAGGATCTGTGATCCCAACTATGCTGTTTTTAGTATCCTAAGTAGGCCACTCTTCATGTGGGCTAGTTAGGATACTCTGCTGTGTCTTGTGTACTTTAATTGTTCTTTGAACAAGCAAAAACTGAAAGCCTTGTTTCTCTCTAAAAAGTACATTTTTCAGATATAATGTGTAAACTGTGTCATCTCAGCTGGCTGAAAAGATTCTTTTTCCTATTGTATTTATGATGGATATTAATGTTTTACAGAATAGTTGAAGGCCCTGACACAAAGGTCTGACAACTGAAAAACAGGCAATTAAACAGCTCAAAAAGGAGGAAAAGAAATACAGTATAAAAGGGTTTATGCAGAGAACATATAGCTATCTGCAACCCTCCCCATTATTCTGTGTAGGAAGTACTCAAAAGTAGCTATGGATACAGATGACGACAGACCCAGTCCTTTAAACCTTTTAAATTTTCCAATGAAAATATGCTGTAGAACTGTGGTATCAAATATAAAACAAACTTTTTCTTTTTTATATCAATAAAAGTTTTTTCATTAAATTTTAGCTCATCTGTACTGTTTACTGTGTATATTTTTTTCCTATTAAATAAAAAAATCTTTCCTGATAGGGACATCCTTTCTGAAAGCACTTCTTAAAATAGACTAGCTTGATGCTGTGGATAGCTCTTTGACATTGAAGAAAACCAGGGAGATGCAAACAAATCCTTGCAAGTCTGGAATTGATGCCTGTATACTTTAGAAATGGTTTGACTCATTAGTAGATTAATAGGCTGCACAGAGAGCTGGGTCTTTTAAAGAAGTTAGTGAATTAAGGACAGACTATTACCCTGTCTGAATTAGCCTGCACATTAACCATTTAGATCTACAGATATTTCTGTACCGTACAAATCACTAAAATAATGGGTATAGGTTTTATATAAAATCCTCATGCCCATAGAATGGAATGTAGGAACATTTTACAATTACTTCAGTTAGAATGGCCAAAGCATTAGCATACAACTTTGTCAGGGTTTTTATTCTCAAGAGTCCACCTATTCACAAATCTGGGGTAGCTGAGCATCGCATCAGAGTGTTAGGTTTCCTAGTATGGTTATTTTTTCTCAGTAATAATTTGTAAAATCATTTAACAACTTTCATGAAAAAATATGGTTAGACAAATTTGATAGAAACTCTACCTGCTCTTGTCTGAGAGCAAAGGAATGGGTAAGATGACCTGTGATCTCTGATTGCAAGCTAATGTTCCTATCTTTTATCTTTCAAATAGAGATGAGTTGTGGTGACAGGCACAGTGAAATAAAGCAGCCCCTTCCAAAGGGCTTATAGTGTTCTGTATGTGCAGGAAGGTCATAGGGAAGGTCAGCAAGATCCCAAACACTCCATATTAAAGAGTTCCATTGTGGGTAGGAGCCTTTGCCAAATGCATTTTGAATTTCAGTTACTTTACATGAGACTCATAAGACCAAATGAAGCTTTTTCAAAGTAATAGCTACACTGGAGCTAATCATCTCAGCTACCCTTATTCTCAGTGGTTAGAAATAGGTTTAGTTAAGTTCATCAGAAAGATCTAAAATGGGTCAGTGGAACTGTGTTCTGGAACTACCTGTTTGTCTCTGTTGACTAGAAAGACAAGCCAATGTGTTAGTACAAACACAGCAGCAGTTTAAAAATCTAAAGGTAAATGAAATTACTTATTTTCTAACTTTTCCCTTGTTTGCATATTGCCATCCTTTTTCATGTAAAAAGTTATCAGTGGACTCAAAACAGATTTCTCATACTGTCTTTGGTTGATTTTTGACTGCTCAATAATTCATTATATCCACTCTGTGTCCTGTAATACAATGACTTTATCACAGACTTCAAATTTTGGCTGATACTTCTGCACTAGATAAGCACTTTATTAGTTAAGCTGAAGAAATAAAATCAAAAAAGCCAGGCTATACATGTGAACTTGTGAACTTACAGAGTAATGGACTTTCTTCTACAGTCTCCAGCACTGAACACTGACAAGAATGGAGAAGACAAGGATTGCAATGTCTTCCCTGATTTTATTTTAGATGTAATAAGAGAAATTTCAGTCTGGTCCTGCCTGCCCACCAATGTATACATCTAAACATAAAGACTTAAAACTTTGTTGGCCTGTTCACTGTACTTAACTGCAGGTTTCTAAAGTACTCCATTTCAAAGTTGCTAATGCACTCCATTTGAAAAGTGTGCTTTGAAAGGATCCTGTAGTGTGGATATAGCATCCAATAGAAGTGAAAAAAATTGCACAATGTTGCTGTACACGTATTTTGTGTGAGTTACAAAGAATCCTCTTACAGATGGTGTGAACCCCCATAAAGCTCTGCAGGAAGAGGAGTGTTTTAATCACTGATAAGCCTAAAGCTCCGGCTAATGAACCCAGCAATGGAGCTACCATAGGCCAGCAATGCAGCTACCATAGACCTGCCCATAGCTGGCAGCTGATCTGTGATATTCACGGAGAAGATATTTTTCTGATGTGTGCAACCTCTCTTTGCCAAATATGTTCAGACTTGGCACAGGTAAAAATATTCAATGTTCAGCTATTTTCTGCTTTGATAGGAAATATTGGTGTTTGGTGAGTTTTTTCTCCCACATATGAGAGCTCTATTCTCTGTTTTTTACAGACCTAGTCAAAAACTTAGCTAAGCATAGTTACAAAATACAGTAAAAGAAGTAACATTCATTAAAAAACCCTACCTACCGGTCTTATTGTAGTGACATGGATCATTCAGAATTATCAAATAAAATAAGGCAATGACACTGAAAGGGGAGCAAATTGGATGTATATATAACCAATTTCATTTGTATTAATTTCTCAGTGAGAATTTTTAAAGAAAGTTGAAAAATTACAATCATGTTTTGAATGAACACAATGAGACTGATTTGTTGTTTATAAACCAACACTCATATTTTGTTATGCATATATGACTATACAGTTAATTTTTCATCTTAGAGAACTGTGTTTATTTAGTACTTTTGTCCTACATTTCTGTTATCATCCTGAACAAAAAGGGTGAAGATAGTGTGGCTTAAAAATGTAAAAAACAGACACAAACAAACAGCTCCTCCTCCAAAAAAAAAACCCCAACACAAACTGAAAATTCTGTTGGGGAAAATCTCTCTCTATATTGGAGCAATATCTGGTGTCATTTGTTGGTGTTTATCTGAGTATTTCATTTTGGTGGTGGTATGATAATTATTTTTATTGTGAATGAATTTAGAAGTGCTCAGATTAGCAAATTAGTGCTTTTCTAAATCTTAATAATGAAAGATCAATAAGTGATTCTAAAATTACTTGTGACAGATCTCAGCAATGATAGAGGAATACAGTTTTCAATTCACTTGTGTACTTCAGTGTCATTTATGTCAATGAGACTGTTTATATGTTATGGCTGTGCAAGAAACTGGTTTTTTAATTTAGCTTATGAATTAAACAATAGAAATATTTTTTCTTCTGAGAAACCAGTGTTTTGTGGTTGGGTTTTGTTGATTTTTTTTCCAGAAAAAAATTAGGTCCCAGAGTGATGAAAAAAAATTACTTAGTTTGAGATTAAAGTGTTTTGTGGCCTTGTATTTTCTTGGAGCACAGGTAAGAAAAAGCAAAGAAGAAGATGGATGGAATCCAGACAAAACCGCTGGGGAAAGCCATATCTTTCTTTCTGTTTGAGTGTTAGAACATTCACCTACATTGTGCAGCTTAGGTTTAGTTCTCAGTTCAGCATATGGGAATTAAATCTTAAACTTCTCTAATCCTAAATGCCAAACTGAATGATTTTGAAAAGAGGACAATTCTAGCAGAAGTAAGAGATGCCTCATGTCCTCTCTTCTCTGCATTATTGTCAGAATATCTATAGCCTCAGGAGAAAGGAATAACCTATGAAATAAACAGTTTCAGATTGCTACCCTCAATCAGAAAGAGAACAAACCTGAGTTCAGACAAGCACTGTAACAGGTGGCATGTAGAGCATGCAAAGGCTGAGAAATCTATTGATAGGATATCCATCTGCTGGGGATACTCCATTTTATATAAGACACCATCACTGAGTCAGAAAGAGCAATAGTTTGATAATGTGGAGTTCAGAAAACCTTTCAAGAACCACTGGATTTAAAAGCACTTATAAAATACAATGTTAAAGCTAAATATGCAGTTCTGCTTTGTACCCTAAAGTTAGGATGCTAACCTAGGATCTGGGAGAAAGCTGGGAATTTAATAATGGCCAAATTTTGTATGAATGTCAGAAGCACTAGATTAAACAGGCATAATGATAGTTCTACATTTGTGTACATGTAATGAAATTTTGAAAATTCTGCTAATGAGCACATTTGGCTTGCACTCACATCATTTTGAAGTGACTGAAAATGCATTTTGTGGAAGAATTTATACTTTGTCAAATCATCATCATCATCTCTACTCACGTCTCTTCTTCTGACACCAGCCTTAGCTGCAGTCCTTCAATGGATGAAGATGGAAGAGAAATAAAATATGCCATTGGGAACACTTAGCATAAGGGTGTTTCTTATGGAGTATGTTTCATTTTGCATCATGTTACTACATTACTGCAGTTGCAGGAAAGGGGAGAAGAACTATTTCTATTTTGTCAAATGCACCAAGTGTTGCACATACAGAATGAAATTGTTTGGCTTAAAGAATTGAAAAGCACAAATGAAGATTCAGAAAAAAAAAAAGAAGATACTGATGCATTGCAAATTTAGAACATGACTCTATGGACAAGGGCAATTTGCAAACAGCAGTCACCCCTTCTATTCCTCTCCTTATGGGGCTTAGTGACTTCCCTGAATGTATTTGGACAGATTTTGTTTTCTTTGTCTTGTATCTCAGTATATTTCATAGACTGAAAAAAGAGACATCAGTCAGAGTCACAACAGATCCTATTTCCTGCCATGTTATTACCTCCTTAATATAAAAGTCTTTTCTCTCTCTATCCCACCTTCATATATACACTTACACACTTACACACAGAAAATTAAGATTGAGTTTTCATAACCTGATGACTTGAGAGTTTGTGGATGAGATTAGAGCCTAGATTAAATCCAAATTAGGTAGAGGAAGCAAGAGGCCGTTTCAAACTGTTAGTGCTATATAAACTTGTTCTTGAAATAGGGTATGTGAAGGATGTAAATTATATTTGTTTAAACTAAAGTTACTATTGATTATGCAGTTTTGAAGTTTCTAGGGAAGTCATGAAAATGTCTTACTGAGAACCTAAAATTTTTGGAGAGGAAGTGTGCATGCACAGTACTATTAGAGGTTTGTTTTCTGTAGGTCTCAGAAAGAGATTTCAAAGGACATTCTTGGCAATCAAGTTCAATCATCTGCTATTGCTGACTATGTTGTTACAATAATTTTCAAGATTTGGACATCTGCATTAGAATGAACTTCCTCCTTATTCACATATTTATCTTTACCCTACTTTGACAATTTTTTTAAATTAAGCTCTGAATTACCTTTTTGAAGATATGTCTTCTTTTTTTATTGAAGCTTCAAGTTGTTCCCTTTAATTATTGGCCTATTAGCTATGTATTGACTCAAGAAAGGATGAAATGTATTCATTCAATGAACTCATTATGCAAATTTATGAGTGAAATATTTTCCTTCACTGTGCTATGTAGTTAGGTGAACCTGTCCGTTAAGACTTGTATTAATACAAACATTTTCATCAATCTGTGTTTACACTGATTCTTAATTGAGGCCATTCACAACAGTAGGCAACCATTGATTTAGCAATAGTCTGGAGGTGACTCAGGAACAGATCTATTTTTGAAACGCACCATAAAAATTTTCCTAAAGACAAGTAGTTATTCTCTCCAAAGCTGATAATATTTTGCTGCATTTGCAGACGCCAGGCAGATTCTCTCCCAACGCCTTTTTTTTCCCTTCAACTTCCTATGCAAACCAAGAATATGATTCTTAACTCTTTCAGAACTGAGTTCCATATTTCCTGCAGCTATTCTAATTCAAATTGAAGCCTTTGTATTATTTTTATGTAGCAATGTCTTTTGCAAAGAGCTTTCAAAGTGATTTTGTGTGATGCACATAGATTGAATTTTCAGTTCTCTGCTTTCCATACCTGAAACAGATCAAAATATCTAAATCTCAGAAGGCACATACTCTTCTGCTGCTTCTGAATCTGGAGATGTCTGTATGTAATGAGCCCCTCTTTTTCTGTCCAAAGCTTTGTGGAAACATATATGATTGAAGAATGATTTTGTCTTGAAAATCACTGCCTTCTCTACATCTGAGCTCCATTATGTTTTAGAAACCTAAAAAACTGCTTCCCAAAAGATCCAATCTAGAAACTGCTTGTTGGACAGTCTCATGAACTGGCAACAAACAATTCAATCTATAAAAAGACACAACTGCTTTCTTCAGAAACCTTTGCTTCGAAAAAGATGTGATTACTGGGGTGCATTCACTTGGCACACTGTTTAGCAGTTGGAGCATTCTGGTGGAAGTCAATATACATAGGTTTAGTCATCTCTCCCTAGATAATCCACGCATTTTAAATTTAGTTTAGGATTAAAACAAAATAATAATGCCAACAACATTATTCACCTGATATGGAGCCTATCCAAAACTAACATTTCTAGGGGTGCCTTGGGTATCACTGTCAGCCCCAAACTAAGCTATAGCCTTATTGGGAGGGAGTTTGCTTGAGATATGAAAGCTGTGGATTTAAGCTTGTTGGAGTTGAAGGGAAAGAAATAATACTGTGCAATATATTTGTATAGTGAGCTACATTTAAAGGGTAGGAAGCATCAGATGTGCTTTAAAAAAGCTGAGCCCTTCTTGATTGTTTATGTGTTTATAGCCGAAGGAAAGATTGTAGCACCTAAGTCCAAAATGATTAGTGAAGTCTCTTTAAAATTAAAAAAAAAAAATTTAAAAAAGGAAAACTGATTGGTCAAACCCTTGCTATAAGACCCAAAGCTCTCCAGACCATCATACTGAGAGTATGTGACCCATAAATAGCTAAGCCTTAACAAGTTTAATAACATCATCAGTAGCACTGACCTCCATCTTCACCCTGAAACAACTGGTGATACCTGTACTTGTAACAGCCAGGGAACACTCTTCAGCTCTGAGGCCAACTGACATAGATGGGCTGGAGCCTGACAGAGTATCCTTGGATCCAAAGATATAGTAATGACTTTTCATTTTCTTTATTTTTCAGTTAATATGTTTGAAATAATGCAGGAATTTTGAAGCCCAGAATGCTGTTTACAGAACTTGTTACTGAGGGCATCCCTAACAGGTTCTGAGGTGCCATAGGCAGGACTTGTGGGTGTAATTCAAGGTGGAAGACTTTCTGGAATAGTGCCAGAGGTGGTAGTAGGTTAGTAGGGAACAGCAGGGTAAAGAGAGCTCTGGGTGGAGGAGTGACCCTTGGTTCTTGCAATGCCAAGCATTTTCCAGGAGAGTATTAGATGGTATGGGTGAAAACGATGCCAGGGAGTATATTAATTATTAAGCAGTATGAGTGCTTGAGTTCAGGGGTTGAGCCTGCTCTCTAGTCCTACTTTATTCAGCAATATAGACATAGACAAATTAGATAAGTTTTTGCTGGTGGAGTCTTTTTCCCCTAATCCAAAAAAACGTTTGAACATAGTAGGTAAGGAGACAGAAGCAGATAACATCAGGTTGGTTTCAATAAAGAGGATTGCACAAAGGTAGCAGAAAATGCTTGGTTTTCCCCTTCACAGCTGAAGTAAACCACTCTTTTCTCCTCTACTACACACACGTTTAGTGGATTATGTTAGAATGAGAATATTGCAGAGACACCAGAGCAGAAAGGGAAAGTAAAAGAGGAAACCATGTCACAGTGGTGCAAAGAAAGAACTATGAATGTGTTATAAACCCAGAACTACAAAAATGATTAAAGAAGAGTCTTAAGAAGGACTTTCATAAATACAACAGATTGCAATGACACCTTCATCTTAGGCCCATGATACATCTTTGAAAGGACTATTGACATCACTCCTTTGGTATCACATTTTTTCATGTATTTGTTTTAAATAGAAGATCCAAGTAATAAATTAGTCTAGAGATATGCCTGTAAAACAGAAAGAGGTCTTGAATTTTAAAAAGGAACTGATACATCTTTGGACAACCCTGGTATTCAAATCTATTTTTCTTAAAGATTATTAAAGTAGATGTTGAAACAACTTAAGACAGTATGCCTATAATGTACAATAAAATAAGAAATATACAGGTCAATTCAACATATAAACAAGTAAATATGGCAGTTTATTTCATTTTTTATGGATTTTTATATTCTCGCTTTACTCTAAATGATGATTTTGTAGATTTCCAAATTACTCTTATTCTTACCATTACTATTGTCTGTGCATCTTTGCTTGAAAATTATTGTAGTAATTTCACTAAGGGCAACAGAAATGACAGGGTATTTTGCAGTTGGCAGGCTTATAAAGTGAACAATGTGATACATAAAGAAAAATAAATTAATTCTGATTACATTAATTGCAATTAATTGTAATTGTATTACAATTCAGATGTAATAGTGTTTATAAAATCGCAGAACATAGTTGTTGCTTCTTGAAAAAAATCTCTTTTCATGTAATTCTCACAACACTCCATGCTGTTGGTTTTATGATGTATTTATTTAAAGGAATGTTAAATCACTTTTAAAACACTATAGGTGATCATCAATTACATGCTTATACTATTTATTTCAATAAGACAAATTTTTCACAGTGACTACATCCTCAACTAGGTGCATTGACTGCAGTAGAATTGTGGATCTGTAAAGGGCTGAACTGGCAGGCCATTTTCCACACAATGCTTTTACCTTTCAGTTCCGGTATGATTTTTGAGAGTTAGAGTGAGAGGTACTTTAAAGAATAATGGCCTGAAGTGAAGAAGCGCTGATCAAGCCTTCTGTCATTGCAAAGTAAATCATCAGCCTGCTGGTTTTAGAATCTCATGGACATGGTTTTGTAGTGTGTCTCTGACAAATATAATTTCTAATTTTTCAATGGGATAATCAAATTTGTGAGAAATATTTGCTGAGAAATCAAGATCCCAAGCTGGGAAGGAGGGATAGGATATAAGTTTAACACATTTGATTTCTTTGACTGTTCCCACACTATAACTCTCTCTTACTCCTGGCAGGAGGACCAGCCTATTATTTTTAGTGCATTGACAGCCATATAAAGCTGCAAAAGTATTGAATGGAGTACATTATTTACTAGCAAAGATGACGGTGGGAAAAGCTTGAATGACAGCTCTATGCTCTACATTACTATCTAAAGATGAAGATCTGAGAACAAATCTATCATAAGGGCTTTGTACCATAAGGACTTTTCTTTCAGAACAAAGCCCAAAGGACTGTAATCATGTACTGATGAGCCTGAGAAATCCAGGTCTCCTTCGCAGAAAGGAGAAAAGCTGCTGTACTTCTTTCAGTGGCTGGTTACAAGAACAAATCCCAATAAACTGAAGTACAATGTGTGTATACTGTATTTAAAGGCTTTTAAACTGTCTTGCTTTAAAAGGTCTCTGATCTGCATAAATGAGATGATGATGATCAGCTTTAGCCACGCAGTCAAGTAATTTATAAAGAGCATGGATTTTGCCCTGAATATGCTTGCTACTGTTTTGTGAGTTGCTGCCCTGAGGACCCTAAATCCTGGGGAAACTTAATTTCAGTTAATTTCCTCACCTATGTACAGTTAAATATTGTCCCTCTATGACTATAAAAATGTCTTTTTTGTTCTTATATAAAAGAAATCCTTCTTGGAACCAAACAACTAGCTGCCAAAGTTGGGGTTTTTTTTGTTTGGTTTGGTTTTTCTGGGGTTGTTTTTTGTTGTTTTTTTTTTTAATGTTGGATTGATATGATATTTTCAGATAGCAAGAGAGACTGGCCTTACTGTAATCAGGCTCTCTCTATAGGTCACAGTGAAACTGCAAGAAACTTTCTCTGTCCCTGCATCTTAAAAGGCAGGGAACATGTTCAGATGAAGTATACAAATATCATTGTGGATGAAGCGAGAAAGCCAAAATGCACTGACAAGCACTGGAAGGGGTTGCTATAAACTTTGGTGATGACATTTGCTTTGCATTAATCCTCTTCATCAAGGAAAGAATACACTTCACACAACAGATTGATTCAAGGTGTTTGGGAGACTGTGAATCCCTTGTCAGGACAAGTGTGAATCTTTTTTGTGAGAGAGCAAAATAAGATTAATAAAAAAGAAAGGGACAGCTCAACATCAGAGAGATGTTTCTCTGAGTGGTAGAGAGCCACATTCAACCTCCTCCTCCCCCTCCATGTGATTTAGAGCAGTCTCAATCTGCATTTAAGATCAGAAATCCTATTTTGAGAAAAACCAATGAGGAGAAATTGTTATTATGTGTAATTGTGTAAATAAGGGTAGCTATGCAGTAGCTGTAGTTTATTTAAGTAATTGCCATATTTCCAAGTAGCTGAGAATGAATATCTGAATGCAGATATTTTCCTTGGTGATGTAAATATTTCATGCCTAGTTTGCAAGTAGTTGTTAAAATTGTTGGCATTTTTCCTGCTGATGTGGCTGGATTCTTAGCATTCTTTTGCTAGCTAATAAATCAGCTGAACTATCACACATCACAGCTTTTTTTATAGTTTATGGTCATACCCAAGGAAAACATTGCAATGGATGTGTCTCAGTAAATAAAGGAATGGCATCTTGACTTCAGAAATGTAAGGCAAAGCTTTTGCTTGTTTCTTCAATATGATAACTACATTCTGCAAAGAGCCTTGATCTTTCTCCTCTGAGATAATAAATTTACCATCATCTTCATTAATTTCCTTATTTTTTAATTTAAATTTGAATTTCAGCTTTAAAGAAAACATGTATGGGATCAGTAGCAGATGAACCCACATTTCTTGAAGAAATTTTAAAAACTACAGAGACAGTAATTTATACCCAAAAAGTGCCTGATTTTTCTGGTTAGCAAGTTAACAGTATCTGTTGCCAAGGTTGTAATTTCTATCACTGTAAGCTATCTTAATTATATAATAAAACATAATTATATATTTATTAAATTGTTGAATGGAAAGCTTCATGTTAAGCAGTATATTTTATGATACAGCTTTTTATCAGCAAATTTCCTAACATGGTAATGGGGCTTGGTAATTATAAAAATAGCATTATTCCAAATGGGTAATTAAAGAAATAAATAAAAAAAAAAACAAAACAAAACAAAAACCCAAGGGCAGATACTTGGATAGAAAAATCTATTAAATAATTGTTTATATAGTATTGAATTTAAATTAGCAATTAAATAATAATTTTTTATTTTTGTTTGTGAAGCATTTCTACACAATAAGAACTCACACTCCTAGCTGAATGAATGTTAAAAACTGCAGATCAAATTTGACACTGATGATAACACAGAAATCCACATAGAAAGAAAACAATCTTAGCTGAAGATACAATGGCTTGTATCAGTGTAACTGTTTCTACATGAAAAGAAATCTTGGGAGGTTTTTGCAGTCAGTTCCCTGACAATCTGAGTTTGATATAGAGCAAAGCGGGGAACATAAATATACCAATGTGTAAACGTGGTATTTGCAAATATTAAATATTTTATTAATTTCTGAAAATGCAAACACAAAAAAACCCTCCAAAGCTGTGGAAAGCATGGAGAAGTGTGTATGGCAAAATAAGAGGTAAAACACTGCTTAGGACAACTGGAAGCTAAAATAAAGATTTTTGGGGTTTAAAATTCCAATTGCTTTCCCTTCAGATATGTAATTTCCAGAGCATGTACTTGGCACATTTCTTTATCAAAACAACAAGTAATTTAGATGATTCCATGATGCTCTTTAGGATTGTATGTGTTTTTTTCTAAATCAGGTGTTTGAAAATCAGACACTGAAGTCTTAGCTATCCACCTTAGCTATGCTGTATAGTCAACAGGGAAAAATAGATGCTGCAGAAAAGTTTCAGCTCACCTTAATACAGTGATTCAAAATTGCTCCAATGAATTGCTCTTGAGATGTCTAGTTCCATCCATCAATTCTAAAGATGGCTTAGAGTGTCTAATTCAGCTACAGTAATGTGCTACTGGTATCTCTGCCACCTCTTTGGTCTACAACATGTTTCTGAAGAAATCCTACATAATGATGAAAGGTTGACCAGTTTTCACTTTACTTCTGAGATGCCTAACTTGTCACTGACTCTTATTTTATCATAGAAACGTTTGACAGAGGAGAAATCAACTAGTTAACAGTTTATGAAAGAAAAGCCTGAAAAAAACCCCAAACCAATCAATTGGGCATGCAAAACTGCTTCTTGTGCAAGCACTAGCAAGGAAAGAGGAGAGTTTGCATATTGTATCCGCTGCTTATCTCTCTGCAATATATGCTTGTTTCAAAGCTTCTGCTGTTTCAAGAGATGTAAGTAATTACAGAAGTAAAAACGTTTTCAGTGGAGTATGATGATTTGAATGGAATGGGAAGACATGATTTACTAGTAATATCTAACAGGTCATGAGTTACTGAAATAGTTTTCCACTTTCCTTGTGGACCATGGTGCTTCTTCTACCCTTGAAAGAATCAGAGTGCTTAAATCTGAGTGCAAAGAGGTTGTTGTGAAGATTATCTGTAAGGTTCAAAGCCAGTTGTAGCCAAAATATTACATTGCATATGTGCATAGGATTTTACTGCATGATTTTATCAGTTAAGACTGTAGTACTTCCAGTTTTATTGTTACCTGAGAAATCCATTTCTGGCATAGTTTATTCATGACACTACTAACCCATTGTAAGCACATAAGATTTGTCCTTCAGACACTGCATAACCTTCCTGTCAGTTTTTGGGATGATTTAATAAAATTATTGTTGACTTTAGCATGCCTAATGATCTGGAACATTTTTGTATTAACAATTCGCATATTCTTAATGAAAATACTGTGAGGTATTTCACTGTCAGCTGTTTGCCAGTCATAAATATCACCTTGCAACTTTTGGACAGAAAGCATTTTTTTCTCCTTGTACCCTTATTACATATTTTTGCTTCTTGCTATTTTTAGCTTAGCATTGAAGCTGATGTGAAATGAGGTACATAAATACAACTTTTATTGTATATTTTTGCACCAGACAGTAAGGTGGCAAACCTGAACCTTCTACGTTTAGTAGGACAAGTACAACTTAAAAATGCAGAAGTTTGATCTGGTTCAGTGAAAGCACAGGAGGAAAATAAAAGTATCAGGACTAAATGCAGATTTAGACATGGAAGACTATTCAGTAGAATTAATGAACATTTACCATTTATTTTTAAGAAGTGAATGTAAGAATTATTTTATTCCAGGCCATTATTATCTGTATCAAGCATGATCTGTGGAGAATGTACAGTGATTTGCATTCTATAAAAGAGAAGTTATGTTTATGTTAGAAGTAGAAATATGAAATAAGTCATAATTTCACTCTTGGAGTGTCCCTTTTGTTATGGCAACACTTGTATTTGGTTTTTATTAAGTAGGAAACATCTTTCATTTTAACAAATGTCTTGCACTTTCTAATGAGACAAAATGCCTTCCACAGCAAATTTGTTTGACATTTTGTCAGCAGAAGCCTGCCCTATTTAACATTGTTCTTTCCTAAATTTGTCTGTGTTGAGGTCATTACAGAACTTTATCATGTTGGAGGGGGAGGGGTTGTGTCATTATTAGGACAGTGTCAGTACATAAGACATCAACACTGGAGATAAAGAAAGCAAAACAAAGAATATAAAAATTCTTTTCCAAGAAGTTAGTGAACTATCATTTATTCAGACCTAATCTTCTGGGCACAAAGCAGAACAGAAGAAGATCCTTCTTAGGACACAGTTTCTTGCCAAGTTCAAATCAATCAAAATTATTCAAAATAACATACATTACAGATTTTTTTCCTTATTAAAATGTTTTTCTTTTCCAAAATGAGACCTGTTCATGCTCCATTTACTAGTACTTTTTAAAACTTACTACCTCTTCTCTCAAATTCATACCCGAAACATAAAACAACCGTGCAAGCAGAAAAGCTCTGTCTTCACATCTACTGTTGCAATTTATTTTCCACATAGATATAATAACTGAAGAAGAGACTTCAGCTTTACCATGGTTCTTCACAGGAGCAAATTCTAGTTTCAGAACAGATAGTTCTCTTCTCTCAAGCAAGAATATTTATATGAAAAGATGCAACTACATGGAGGTATTGATGTTTAAGACAATCACCTGGCATGTACAAAGGGCAGGTGAGTTCAGAAAACTCTCCACATTTTCAATAAATATCAGACACATTCTTTAATCTATATGATCCCTTTCAATCTGATTATCCACAGCCACCCAAAGTTCAGTGCTTTGTCAAGAAGCCATCACATGGCTGCATGGAGTAGTTTATACTTTGTTTCCTCATCTTGTAAGTTCAGGGTACTTAAACCTTTTGTGGAATCTTCACAACTTTATTTTCTTAATTTTTTTTCCAGAGTTTTCTCTGAACACCTGACATTCCCAACTATTTTTCAATCATTTCTTTTTATACCCATATAACCTATATATGGCCACCATTCTTCAACTTCCTATCATGCAAATTAGCCTAATATTCCCATTAAAAAAAAAAAAAACCTGAACCAAAACAGTTTTTTTCCCATGTCCTATGTTAAACAGACAATTACCCTTACAAATTGGATTCTAATAAGTTCTTTCCATCCTTGACAGATTGCTCCATCTCTGCAACATAATGAAATACATGTGCTTTGCAATCATGGCCATGAGCAGAAGCTGACTCATAGGTGTTCTCTTCTCCTTCCAAGAAAAAGGGCAGGCAAAGGGGAAGCATAATTTGCAATGCCTCTTTCAGAAGGGAGTTTACAGCTCAAGTCTTGAGTTAAACATCCATTTATGCTGAAAGACATGTAGTGCAGAGCTCTGCCTGTCACCTTTGTGTGTGCGTGTGTTCCTGTTAGAAAAGAACAATGACTGCTTCGAAAACCTTTGCATCTGTCACATGTTTTCGAAATTGGACACACGGGTTGTTTCAATAAGAAATAATAGCTGTCTTAAAAATATTCAGTTCCCTAGCTTTTGATGAACTGCAATATTGATTCAACAATTTTTCCTTAGTTTTCCTGAAAATTATTATTAGCAAAATTGAAATTGAAAAATGAGCCTGTGACAAATAAGGTCAGACTTGCTCCTAAATATAATTTGCTCTTAGCATGCTGGTATTACTGTTATGATGATTATGACATTCCTATGCCTAAACAGTTCATATTATAAGAACTATTTCCATTCCAAGTGATGCTTTTTCATTTTTCCCTAGAAATTTTCAACCAGAATGTGATTTACATGCATTACCTGGTTTTTATGTTACAGGGTCCTTTTTTCTGATGCTTACATACACACATTCATACATATATAAGCATACATATATTCATATATATTTTTATACAGTTTTGAATCTGCCAATTTGAATTTTGAAGTCATATAACTTCTGCAAACAGAGCAAGCAATTTTTGTTGCATCAAAAAAGTCTCAATATACAAAGTTATGATGATTATAAGAACATTTATTTACAATGAAAATATTAGCATTTCAAATATTAAGTTACAGTGACAAGATTCGCTTTGCAATGTCTTTATCTACTTCTTCAATCTTTCATAATCTCACCTTTCTATGAAAATGCTGTCAAATAAATGAATGTTTTTAGGTAACCCTGGAATCACTATGAGTAGAGATCTGAAGCAGATCAAAGGAGAGCTATATAAGTAAAAAAGAAAGGAAATCCTCATGTTCTTTCCACATATAAGACTCTACAAGCATATGCTTGAATAAGTAAGAAAATCAAGCTGCAGTGAGTAGACATCAATGTTATTTTCGAGCACTTAGCGCAGATGGACAGAGTTTCTGTAAACTGACAAATCAACCAGTTTAAGCTTACAGGTATAATCTCAGAGGATAGATTGAGCCATCTGCATCGTGAAAGTCATTCTTCTGTTTTCCAGTTCTAGAAATTCTTATAAACATTACATGGAATTGCAAAATTTCTAAGCAACTGGGTTTTATGTCTACCTGCTGTTATAGAGAAATATGTATATTCCTCTAAAAATATTTGGTGGATTTTTTTTCCATAGGAAAACATTGCATTTGACAGGATAAACATTACATGTTTAAACAGTTACATAATTATTTTAGAGGGAAATATTAAATCAGTTTCCCATTGAGATGGTCTGTAATAGTTGGAAGACATTTACGTTTGTAGCATCCTCTTTCTGTAGTGAGTGGAAGGGATTGTAATAGTGTCAATTTACTGCTGATAAAGTTGTATTCTTTGACAGAACTCCATATACTGTACCAACAGTGTAAATACAGAGTAAAAAATGTTTCCAAATAAATATGGCATTTTGTTTTGTGGTTTTGTTTTTCTTTTGTTGATATTTTTTTCCCTCACAGAAATTGCTTAGCAATGGAAAGGGTAACTCTGATGCTAATGAGGATTTCTACACAGGCAACGGACAATATAGTGGTGTCAGTGTCTGTTTCCATCATGAGTTTCCTAGGGGACCTGTAAGAAATTAACCTATTTAGCAGTCATGGCCAGTGCATATCAGGCTCCCTTAAAATTCCCTTTTCAATAAAAGCAGTCCCAGCTGTTGACAATATCACTTGGTTCCATAGGAGGTATGGAAGCCAAACAGATTTGGAATTTTTTTGTTGAAATAATTATAGTCAAAATATTTTTTTTTTATTATTATTATTATCTCTCATAAGTGAAGACTAGACCATCTTTCAAGTAGCAAAGTATTCTATACCATCTTGCATTCTATGCATTTTTTATGATAATAATTTAAAATTAAGAATTATATCAAGACTTTGATAGAGAATTAATCTTCTAATTCCTTTTTTTGTTCTTAATTTCTGTCCCCAGGTAAAAGTATATAATACAATTCAACACTGAATTTCCGACTGGATTATTGCAGTATCTTTTTAAAGTATAGGAAAGATGTTAGGGCTCAGGAAGGCTCCACAAAATTTTTCTATGTAGATATCATAGTGTATCTTATTTTGATATATCATCTTATTTAAATTCCAGGCTGGATAACCAGATTCAGAATAACAAATTTCTCTGTGTTTCAACTGAGAATTTCAAGGCTGTCTGTGAGGTAAAGTGTGGGTCTCCTGTTGACAGTACTGGAGACTACTGGGACTTCATTAGATACAGTATCTGTAGAAAAACAGGCAGGTTTATAGATAGTATCTAGAGGAATGGTACAATAGGGAAAGATTTGAGTTATGCAGTGATCAAGACTGTCAGGATTAGCAGGATAACAGGGTACATAGAGAAATGCGTTTTACTGGGTTCTTTCTCGACTGAAGAATTCTTTCAAGAAACTGAAAATATTTCTATAAGCCATTCATAAATCAACATTTACAGTCAACAGCCTTATCTGAGGAAAGGGAGCAAATCAGAAAACAAGACTGTCCTAAATGTGTGCATCATAGTAATTGAAGGACATGACCAATGGTTTTGATCTTTTGAATCTTCTACTTCCACCTGAAATATGTTCCTTGATCCTGTGTGGTAGAACTTGGATTAATAGTAATGAAATATTGACGGCATCTCTGCCATTATAATCCAACTTAATAAATTGAGGGGAAATGTTAAAATTTGTGACTTGACAGTTTCGCATTCACAGTTGAATATTCTGCATAAAAAAAATCTGGGGAATATAAAAGCTAAACTTGTAAGCTTTTGAAGTGCATTTAAAAGCATTACATCATGTTGCTTGGGGCTTATAGAGGGAGATTTCTGTGTTAAACAGGGAAAATTTCTAGAACCACTATAATTTCCAGAAACACTGTAAAAGTTGTTGCAACGGTCAGTTTGTGTGAACATAGTTTGCATCATTCACTTTCTATGGCTTGGTCCAAGTTGAATTTCATAAGGATGAATTTTGGATTAATTTTGGCCCAAGGTTTTGAAAACTAATGCCTTGTTTACTTGATAATACAGTTGTCATTAAAAAGACTGAAAGCATCCTCAACATAGTACAAGAGGCTGGGCTGACAAGATAAGAATGAAAGACAGACTGGCCAAAGTTTACATGTGGATTTGAGCGGCAAGAGTAATAGAAGCTTCATGGTTTTGTCAGGTCAGAACCTTTAGCAGCATGAAGCTGACTTATCCCTTCAGTCTTGCACTACCTGTGACTTGTTAATCATTTGCAGTTCCTGTATATCAGTATTTTTCATACATCTCTATGAAAAAAAAAAAAAAAGATGGTGGATAAACAGAAGCATTGTTATTAAAGCAGGGATATTTGTCAAGCCTATTTTTATATTTTTCTTGAGCCCTCTGCACAGTTTAATGACTATTTTTATAATTCATCTGATATTTTAAGAGAAACAATGCAATACTTGGTTTTTTTTTTATTTTTCTGTTTTTACATCTAAATGTGGTCAGACATGACTGATGACCCATTTTCTAGGACCACTGGAAATATGCCGTGGAAGCTCCATAAAGATGCTTTTCCTCCTGAAGACACTTTGATAGATTTATATGCATGATGCAATATCATGCAGGGATATTCAGATGTGCTTTGAGAGAACTAGTTTAGTCACTTGCTTATCTGACCATTGTTTAACCCATACTAACATATCTTCTTTCTGAGACCGTTGGACTTTCTGCTGCTTTGCACGTCAGTGCATCAGCCATCAAAATACAAGCTTTCACATGTTATATTCAGTAGTATTTTGACCAAAAAAGTCAGGTGGGGATGTTGTAGCACTGAGGTCCACAATTTAAGAAAATACTGTTTTATAAAGGTCTCAGGCTGTATTTTTCTGACTGTGTTTGAAGATTTTGACATGCAAAAAATGTGCTTGAGATACCATTAAAATGAAAAGCTGACTGCTGAAACAAACTGATAAGAGCTGTTTCTGGGACAGATAATCTAGATGACAGGACTGTAAAATACTTCCAAGAGTTCTACTCTAACGTTTGTGTCAGATACCCCTTGACTTCAAGCAAGAAAAACTTTCTACAAGTGAGATCTTATCTTTTCGGTAAATTCTGAAATCCTATGGTTTTTCCATCTGATACTATTTGTGCAAAATATAGGTTAGTACAATCTCGAATTTGGATAGAGGTTATATATTGTAAGTTAATCCTGTTGTATATTTTTCCTGAAACTGTTAATTAATGTCTATATAATCTATGCTGCAGGAATAAAGGTGATTTCTGTCACACACCCCTTCTGGTACTATCCAAATTTCCCATTACTGTCCATCAGTATCTTGTAAGTATGCAGATGCAATAGTAAAATAAGCATAAATTATTATGAAATTTATCAATAGTATTACTGGGTAATGACTAGAAATCTGGAATCTACTCACAGTTCTGCTCATAGCATTTCACAGCTCTCTACCCCATTTTCTTTTCATCATAAAATTAAAAGTGATCTATTTCCATTGTAAAGCTGTGGTGAGATTTGTCTCAATAATGGAAAGAATGGCAAAGGCTGCCTAACCACATGTCTATTGCAGATGCTTTTATATGCAGGTGCAGCTTTAATTATTACTAAATAGGTGCAAAGTTTATCTTTTAAAAAGACCCTGCTTCAATTCAATGCAGACGTTCTTTCTCTGACAAAAGAAAGTGTTTCATTGAATCTAAGTTAGGTTTGCCTATGTGTTTGTGCCCTACCTAAGAATTAGGGTCAGTGAAATGTAACAATATGAAATCAGAAAATACTGAATCGTAGCACATGGAGTTGTTAGTCTGCCAGCTTTGAGAAACATCCTTCAAAGTCCACAATATACAGATTAATACAGTCTTTGCCAAGAAGGTCATATTTGAGAGCAAACAGAATGACATCTAATGGTTTGTTTTGCCTTTTCAAAGGTAAAGATGGGGCTAAATGAACTACAGTGAATTGTAGGTATCCCCATGTGGCTTACAGCTAGGAAGTAGCCCCAAAAAGTCAATGTTTTACAATCCCTTTATATATTTCCTTAAGTTAAGTTGATTTTTCTGCAGGATTTTCACTCTCACAGCACTGAAACATTTATAACAAGAGATGGCTTTAATTTCTTTGCACTGATATTGGATTAAGACACACATACATATCTCTTTCCTTGAATAAACACAGTACAGGCTCAAACCCAGATCTCCTTATACTGCCAAGCTTCTCCAACTAATCCCTTCACCATTCAATATCACTGGATTTAACATGATGAAACTAGCTGAAATTCGTGGGGATTTTTGCCAGCAAGGAAGGAAGAGTCAATACTTCACTCTCATATTTTAGCATTCTTTTTCTAGATATTCACAAGTTTAATTTCCATATGCATCAATTCCTTGTTGCCTGGCTTTCAGATATCTGAAAGTCACTGGATTAAACATTCTGGAAAGGAACATGACTATGCTGATATTTTAGATCTTGGTAAAAAACATTTCTGTCAGACATTTATTATATACCACACGCTTCAGATCCAAACAAACACGATTTTACTGCATGCCAAGGTAAATTGCCAAGAAATGTTTTACAGAGAGTGTGGAGAAACAGGAAGGGGGATTATGTAGCTGTTAAGAACTGCTGTAAATACTCGAGGTCATGCAAAAAGTTTGTGGAATAGAGCAAAGTAAAAAGAATGCATGGGTTTCAGTAAGAAAAATAAGGTAAGGTCAGAAGAAGTTTTCTTGATTTAAAGCCCCAGAATTAGGATCTGAAGTAGATGACAGACAAAGGGTTTCTCTGTACTGCTTGCTGATGGCAGTGATTATTGGTGTCCTGGGACTCAACAGTAGGAAACAGAGACTTTGTAAATACCAGAGGGAACAAGATCAAGAACAGAATCTGTAAGAATTTCAGCAGACAGTTTAGCCCAAAAATAAAATACAGTTTTATGGATTTCTTTTGAACTTGGGTGTGTTTCTGGCATTGTTTTATATAGGAAAAGTGAATAGTTTCATTCTCTGTTTGTTCTAAGAGAGAATCTTGGACTTGGGACAGAAAAATATTGCCAAACCACCAGTCACTCAACAAAATATGAAAAGAGACTATGATAACTCATCAAGGATCCAGTAGGGCCTGTGGAAGCAAAACTGGAATAAATGTTGGAGAAAATGCATCATTCATCTCTGCAGTAGCTACACTCATGCGATGACATTGCACATGAGATGGTTACTGATGAGGTGATAAAAGGCAGTAGGGAACCATTAATAAATATATCCAAGGAAAGTCATAAACATATGATTCATCAAAAAAGGGGTATCTTTAGAAATATTTCACTGTTCAAACTGTTATGCAATGTTTCCCTTATGAAAAAAATTCTAAGCATGGAATCAAATCAGTTCCTTGTTCCTTTCTGTTAACAAAATTAATACTCCAATTTTTATCTTGGAAAGAGACTCCCTCATGGGGGAAAAAAATGGAAAAAAAAAACAATAACGAAAAAACACAACAAACCAAAACCAAGCTGTTTTCAAAAAAAATATCCAACTATATTTGCTAAAGTTTTCAAACTTTATAACATTATGAAAATGAAACGACTGATTGCCACACAGTTTGGATCATAAGATACAAGGTAGGTGTTTTCATGCTGGAGGATAATTACAAATAAATCCTCAGTTTCTACCTACAGGAACAGCTACTGAAATTGCACAACTATAATTATCAATAACTAATAAATAACAAAAATAAAAAGTTAAAATAGCTCTAGGTGATAAACCTTTGGCTGTAAGGAGGAGGAAAAAAGGGGAAAATCAAAGGAGAAAATAAAAAATACAGATGCCTTTTAGAAATTAATTTGGCTACTTGCAAAACCTTCAGAATTCTAAATCTTACCCAAGAACTCTCTAAATAACATTTTGTCTCAACAGTTTTATAAGTGCATAATGGATAATAGTGTGAATCTGAAAAAGTAATAAAATCTTCCAATATCAGATTTTTTAATATTGCCTTTATTCCTGTAACACAGAGACTGCATGTGAATACAATATTTCTATGTCTGTTGCTAGAGCTAGATTGATATTATCAGCTTTTAACTTTGTGGTTGGAATAGTGGCACTGCACAGAAAAACTATTTTCAGCTTTCAGTGTCTGGGGATATTCAAGATTTCTGGATAATGCCATAATTTCAGATCTAGATAATACTGCATATGTGTCACAATATGTAGTCCACTGTCCCAGATGAACTCATGAAGTTTGCATCCTCAACAACTTATGTCTTTGGAATAAAGTGTTCATAATATAGTCTATGCGTTTATCCTTTCTCACTTAAAAGATCCTTCCCATACTAGAATTTATTATTTAGTTGGACATTATCAACATCAGTATTTAAGTAACAACTTCCTCACTCACAAGAAAAGAGTGACAGATTAAACCTAATATTGAGATATTTTTTGTCTTAAAGAATAGCCATTCTTTACCCAAAATATAAAAATTATTTTATTATTTTCTTGTTTGTATCATCTTCTCTCATTTAAATTCAGAGTGAAGCAAAAGCACCCTCAGAAGAATATGCGCAAACTAAAATTGTAAACTCCTGAGTTCACAGTATCCATTCCTAATGTGGATGGATGCTCTGTGCTTATACTTTGTGTTGCATGTTGAGCTTGAAGTTTTTTTTGTTCTTTACTTTCTTTTAATGCAAAATGAATCCTTAATGGCATTTTTCAGTGTTGATAACAAGGAAAGATCTGTTCTGTTTATTTTTAGATAACATGGACATGTTCAAAGTGTCCTATCAGAGTAAAAGTCTTTGAATTCATATTGCTTATATTGTCTTTAGTTATTGTTCCATTTAGAAATTTCAGCCAGTGCTTAGGCTTCATTAGTGTTTAACAGATATGACTTACTATAAAGTCATTAATAAATAATTTTCCTAACCATTAGCAAGTATGAGCAGAAGGAAGTGGGTTTTGACTTCATGAATTTTATGAAATATTTCTGTCTAAATTAGGTTCTAAATTACATAAACAGATGCTTAAAAATATGCACTTTTTTCCATTAAGATCTTTGTTTACATTGTATATGTATTATAATAGCATCTAAGAAATAAGAGCATAATAGTAAAAGTAGTGACTATTCTTAAACCCTGAAATAGTACATTTCATTACTTTTAAAAAAAAAAAAAAAGAAAACTCAGCATAATGAAACATTTATTGGTAGGAATTAAAAAATCTATGAAGGATGACAAGTATTATTTATGATTCATGTCAAAGAAAGAAATAATCCTAAAGGTCCTAAATCATGGAAGGAAAAACAGAAACTGAAGTCCAGGAACCTGCTGAACTTAGATTACTTTTCACCATTACCCACAGACTAGCAGTCTTCAGAATTGAGCGTATCACAGACAATAGGGTGATAACAGCCGCTGAAATAAAATTGATCATGGTTGTATAGGGATTTGTAAATAATCAAGACTACTACAAAGAGAGTTAGTCTCAGCAAACTGAGACTTATTTTTGGCACCTCCAGGGAAAGCATGAATGCTGAGAGAATGTGCAAGTTGCTGCTTTGAATTAGCTTTTCCTTGTGTAGTGTAGGAATTATTTCTAGAGGTTATCAAAGATTAGGTGATCCATTTGGTCTGGTTGTGCATCATGTGTGATCAGAATCAAATAATCAAAATAAAATGCAACCAGCAGTGCAATAAAGAGGTTAAGAGAAAACCCCACCTATGTAGCAAATCTCATTTATCTGTTTTGAACAATGAAGGCTTTCTCCTGAAAAGCCCTTTCAGGAAATGAAGGACTTGACAAAGTCAAGGATCCACGTTTTAGCACTTATCTACATTAGTGCAAAGTCTTAATCAAGATATGTTACACCATTATGAAAGTGAGCTTGCATGCATAGACTGTAGTTCAGTCAACCTCTGATGAACTCAGAAGGTTCAGGCAACTGGTCTATAAAAGGCAAAAAATCTTTTGGAAATATCATGTTCTCAGTGATCACTCATTTTCAGAAGATTAACTATAATGAACATGAACTGGTCACACCCCTCCCCAGGGATACAAAGGTTTTTTAATTTAATATATCTCAGGATCCCCTGTTCTTACCCACTCGTTTCTTACATATGACAGCACCTATTTCTCCTTTGGGCAAGCAGCTGTCAGGGGCAGAGAGAAACATGGGTTATACTGACTCTTCTCACATACTGCTTTTTGTGCCCCGAAGGAAAAAAAAAGCAACATTTGTTCCAGATTCTAATTCGTTATCTACACAGCAGTTTATGTGTGTCCTCAAAAGAAACCTCATAATGATAATTTAGGCAGATCAGTGACATATCATATTCCAGGAAGTTCAAGAGCATGCTGAAAGGATTCTTCCTTCAGCAGCTAGATTTCATTAGGAGATGATGGTCACAAAGAATTTGTTCAACTGTGGTAAAAAAATATCATCCCCTACTACTAAAGAAGATATTTCGTGACAAAAAACTGTGTCTTCAATATTCTGTATTGAATGTGATTTTTTTTTCTTTAAAAAGAAATTTATTTTGTTTAAAGAACTGTGGCTTTGCTTGTTTACATTTGAAATTAGCTTTGTACCTGAAGTACAGTCCCACATACTATAAATAGTTGAAGATGTTCAGATTATTAAGGTATAGAGAATAGTATAAGGTAAGACGAAACAATGTAGGAACATAGTTAGACATTCTGGTGAATTCTGAAATCAATTCCTGTAGCAGATTTAAAACACAACAACAAACACAAGACTAAATAAAGCATTTAATTAGGAAAAGGTGATTTGTTGTGGGATGTGTCAATAGGGTAAAAGTGATTCCTTGACCTATAGAAAGAAAACTATGTACAAAAATTTGTGGAAAGACATTTTGGGGAAAGTTTTTCCCTATTCAGTTTCTTTCTTAAGGGCCTTTCTCAATAAGTAGAAGTTCAGAACAGGGAAGAGATACCATCAAAACAAGGAGTTTGACATTCTTACACAATTCCAGCAGAAGATAACTGTCCTGACATTCAAGCACAGTAAGTGCCAGACAAAGCTGACACCTGATGCTTGCAAGCAGGGCCTCGGGGGCACACTTGTACAAAGGCAGAACGTTCACTTGAGACTCGAGCATATGTTTCCAAAGCCTGGACTGACTGAGAGGTGGTGTGCAAAAGCAAAAAAAAGGATCTCTAGCTTTACTGCATGCAAGGAAGGATATGTGTTGCTTCTTTTTGTTGAGGGAGACCAGGTTTGGTAGAAAAAGATCATGAGTTTTGAAAGATTACTGCACAAGAGAAGTTTAAAAAGGCCTCTGAATTTCAGAAATTTTCTTTTTCAGTTTCAATTGTATGATTTACAAACACAGATGGAAGAGGGAAAGACTTTGTGGGAACAGGAAGCTCATTTTAAGTTTAGGATATAAATGAAGTAGGAAGACATGCAAGTCTGATACTGGAGCTAGGTGAGCCTGTTTGGTAAAAATGTTTCACAAGGTGTGACAGTCCTCTGTCAAAGGATATGGCCTGTCACTGCAGAAGCCTCAACATAAAATCAAACTGCCAAACATAGTGATGGTTATCAATATCTTGCCCTTATAGCAACTTTGAAGCAGATCTTTCTGACACAGATGATACTGTCTTTTAGAAAAACAGATTTTATTCTGTGTTGATTTCAGATTATTGGTTGCAATTTTGTATAGGTCATAGAAATAAAAATATTAAACACATTAGGTCAGCTAAGTTTGAGGCCAAAGCAGCATCCTCGAATCTGATCCTCTCACCTGTTCCAGTGTTGTTCAAGTGAAATCAGAAATCAGACCATTAAACAATTTTGCCAAAAATAACGTTATTGTATGCTTTTGTAAATACTATAAGACATTGGGTGGGGGGTGCTGTACAGATATATATGCATCTATACGGAGGGGGGATAAAGAAGGGCAAAGACAGCTAGGCCCAATGTATAAATTCTGTTAACACCATAGAACTGGGTTTATGTGTATGTTATTAAAATTGAAATAAAACATAAGAATATGGGCAAAGAAAATAGGAATCTTTGAGGAATTTTGCCTTATTTAGGGGAGGTGGTAGCTAAGCAAAAGTAACATTATATAGAATAGAAAACATATTTTCAGAGCTTTCATCGAGAGAAGACCAGAAAGAGGTGGATGCTGTGTGCTCATCTCCTGAAAAAGGAAAGTCTAGAGAGCAAAAGGGATCAGAGGAGGTGCTGAGCAACAAGACACAGAGCAAATATGTAGTAGTGTGCATTTGCTCTTTGTAAAGGGTTGTTGAAGGGCAAGTAATGTGTAACTTAGTGTTGCAAGGCAACACCTCTGGAACATTCTTGTAAAACTGGTTTGACGTCTGTACACAAGGAGAGCCAATTTGGATACAAGGACAGCTGCAGACCTATCCTCTTCCTTCTCAGATCTGAGAAAAATATTTGTATCTTGCTTGATAAATAACAGAGGTTTGCCTTAGAAATTAGTCCAGAACAAAAATTACATTACCTGCAGAATAGCTGCGTGTTCAGGGCTGGTTCCTGGATCCATGAAGGTCACCAAAAAGCTGTTGTGTTCGCTGCAGCTCCTGCCCTGCAGAGATGGCTGGCTTTTCTGTCAGGGAAACCAAGGTGTGTCTGGTGTGTGTCAAGGTCTTGTCTTGCGTATATGCTGGGGAAAATGAGAACTTGGAGTGAACAATGAGGCACACCAACCCTTCAGGGCCAGTACTTAGTCAGAGACATTAACAGAGTTAGAGACATTAACACCTAACAACAGTACTTTGCCCCAGAGGCTGCACAGTTTCTGACTGCTTAGCCTAATCCTTAATTTTTGGTCTTGTTCTAATGAACCTGATCTGATAGCACCTATATTATTTCTTCTGTTTCATTACCAAATGTACTCTTCTCAGCCCAGCAGCTCCGTTCCCTGAAGCCCTGCTATTTGCCAGCCCTTTTCTCCTTGTTTTCTTTTTTCCACTTGTGATATTTTTCAGTCCTATTTTCTTCTCTACAAGATCTGTACCACTATCATCCATTTATTTGTTCCCATTTTAACTCAATGAGCTTTAGATTTGGATCTTCTCTCCACTTTAGGTCAATGCTTATACTTCCTCCTCCATATTTCTTGCAGGCTGGAGAAGCAGGATGTGCCACAGACAGCCTGTGAAGACACAGATTTCTTTTTATTTTTTCCAGTTCTAACATCTCTGCAGTCCCACTCCTACTTTCCTGATGGTGAAAACTACTAAATGGAAACTCTGACTTTTCATTTAGTGACTTCATAATGTTAGTTTACATTTGGGTTATATGAGCCCATTGCTGAGCCAACGATTCACTGCAGAAGCTATGAAAGAACATATGGTCTAGAATCACTCTGAAGGTACGAGGGGACTGAACATAATAAACTGCCCCACAGATCTGGTACCTGCACTGCCTGGTCTGAAGCTGTGATAAACTCAGATGTGCTAGGAATCTTTGTTTCCTTTGGTAATTATTAAGCTTCTATAGATGCTGTCAGGCCCCTAAGAGCACAGAGAGGTCCCAAATGCCCTAGCCAATCTTAGTGGGGGCCATTTACCCATACCCTGCGTAGGACTCTCGTTTAAGCTCAGGCTGGCAATCCTGATTTAAAGTATGACATAGCTGTGTTAAGACTTTCTTCTGGGCTTGTCTCCTGGTGGGATCCCCTATACAGACACCAGCCCTAGTTCATCACTCGCTTTGTCTGTGACTGTCTGGAGACCCTATTAGCAACCTTAACACAGAGAAACCACTGGTAGCAATGTCACTCGTGGCTTCTCAGCCCTGAGGGACGAGCCATCTGTTGCTGAGCCCTGACACCCATTTGGCTAGTCTGAAGGTCAAAAAGAAAAGATATATATCAAATGCCAGTGTTAAAACAGAGCAATGATACTAAAAAAGTACAGAATTATCTTCAGTTATCCTTTCTTCTGACAGAGCTTCCCAGTGTGCAGCTCCATGGCAGCCTTAACATCACGAGGAAGTTATTTATGGACTGCACTGTAGGTGGGAAAAAGAAAATTCCACCCGTTGGAAGAGCTGGCTGCTTATGCAGTTTCTCTGTGTGCTAGATATCACTGGTAGGTGTT
Organism: Climacteris rufus; assembly: GCA_013398175.1. NCBI lineage: Eukaryota > Metazoa > Chordata > Aves > Passeriformes > Climacteridae > Climacteris > Climacteris rufus. The sequence goes on along the minus strand of VZRZ01004327.1, from coordinate 105,305 downwards.
TGTCTTCATGGCAGATTTCTGTTTAATGTTGTACTACTTCCTGCAGTGCACTGACTCTTTCAACCCTGCACTTTACTTTACTGACCTTGATTATGCACTCCTTTTTGTGGATAATAAGTGCAGGCTTCAAAAAAACCTGCATCATTGTACTTCTTTATTCCCTAGCCAGTTCAAGATCCTTTCTCTCACAGAAAGTGTTTGAGATTAGTATGAGACTTTTGGGTTTGACTGAAAAACTAATGAAGCATTGGACCTTTGGCACATGGGCCTTTTATTTAATTTCATTCCTCCCTCACAGCTTGGATCATGGAGCTGGAGCTGAGGGAGCAGGCAGGCATGCCTTCAAATTGTAATTTGCCTTCAGCTGTAGCTTTTCCTGGCACATAAATGCAGTCCCTGAGTGCCACTGCTGAAGTGTTCCCATTCATGCTGTGTCTAACTGAGCACTTATAGTATACTGATATGGGCACCTCTCTTTGTTTAGGAATGTGTACACTATAGTTTTGTACAAAAGCTATTACACTGGGTAACTATGGATTGCCTGAGGGGCTGGACAAGGTCATATCTAAAGACACCTTCCTTCTGGTTGCAAAACTTCCGTTGAGCACAATTCTTACTCTTTCTGATTCTTGTCATCTTCCTCTCTTGCCTTATCATTGTTTTGCCTGCTTATTATGGGTAGGAGGCTATTACTATATTATTTATAAAAGATTAATTTTCAAAGAAGAAAAGCTGTGGATTTTTTTCCATTTGTTCTATGGTCTATCACATTTTCTAGTTATATCAGCTAATCTTTCCAACAATATAATTCTACTACAGGTGTGATCATATGACTGGAATAGTTTACAAATCTGTGGTCCTTTTGTCCTTAAACATAAGAATGGTAGGGTGCAATGTTTAGTTGCCATCTAATGAATAAGACTTTTACTTTAAAACTTTTTGGTTTTTTTCCCATTGCTGTGATTTTTTCCCTCCAAGCTTTCAAGCTGAAATAGCAACAGCTGTTGAAACATAACTTCTCTTTCCACATTTTTTCCTCTTTATAATGAAAGTTCGTTTGAACATTCAGTATTTATATCAGAATTTCACTTTCTAGTGTGGGATTTCATCTCAATTGGAATGATCTAAGGTGGAAGATTTCATCAATGAAGATCTCACCCAGTATTAAACATACTTTATAATGAATAGGAGGGAGTGGTGTTAGCAGATCTCAGTGAAATACTTTCAGAAGGTAAGATGTGCCTACACTAATGACTGCTTATGAATGATTACACTGGATCCTGGGGCAGCAGAAACCTTATAAATTTGAGGACATGGAGCTACAAATATTGTTTTATGTGTTTGTTCTGCTTATTTTTCATTTTCTTTTATTTACAATCAGTTATACTCACAAGAATGATAGAAAGGCCATTAAGCCATTACAATTAGAAATTCCAGTGATTCACAAAAGTTTCTTCCCATGTGAGTGGAGTCCTACTTGATATTCTTGCTGTCTATAAATTCAGGAGTACCTGATTTTTGGGATAGGGATGTTGAATACATCTGAACACAATGATAGTCACATGAGTCTTTAGAATCTGTCGGATATGAAACTAAAATGTTCTTCCATTAATGTGGCCTATTGCACTGTCTTTAGTATGGCAGGTTGCAGATTGTAAAACATGTTATTCACCCTCCTTCCCTGTTAATTCCATTCAACCCACTGCAGCAGATCACACAGCCTAGGTAATAATGTGATAGTAGTGCCTCAAACAAGAATCTCAGAAGATCCTAGGAATGGTAGTTTCTAGAGAGATTGGGAGCTTCAAACTTCACTAGATTACTGGGATAAAGCCAGTTACTAGCATTGACATCTGACCTGCCAAGAAAGTGTCTGTCTCAAAATATTTGATCTCATTTCTCACATGTACTTTCTGAATCACCTGTTTTTTCACAGTGCCTTCTCAGTGGCAGCTGTATTGAGTAACTGGGAAGGTTTAACCTATGCACATTAGAGACGGGTGACTCCAGGCTTTTATATTTGCAGAAGAGAGAAGATTTAAAATTAGTTGCCTGCATTCAGTTTCCTAGTTGCTTTTCCAATATTTATTCTCATAGCATTACCTCCTGCTATTTCAATTTACACTGCCAGTTCTGGCAATTTCTGTTTCTCTGTAAAACTCCCGTAAGCCTGGCCCATTTTTTTGTGACATAAATAGAGCATTTATGAAGCTGAATGTTTACTGTGGTAGTAGCTGTTCATATTTGATTTTGTCTGAATATCAGAGTCACACTGAGCAAGGTGGGAGGGTGACTCTACTCTGTGTATTTGCAATGGTTTGGAAATACAGTCATATTCTCTTTCATTTACTGAGCTGGTTTTTTTTTGGGTATGGAATGCAAAAGAGATGCTGCTGTTCCCATAACACACAGGAACAGCAACACAAAATAAAAGAACTGATTTATGCCCTATTTCCACAAAGTCATGCAAATTGGAAAGCTTCAAAAAGTTTAGCAATCTGATGGAAATGGTAAGATTATTGTTGGAAGCTGATTTACATGTGTATATGTTGTATGCATGCCTTCAGACAATGTACAGACCTCTATAAACAAAAGGAAGTTACATGCATTTATTATTGACTAAGGACAGCCTTGTTTTCAGAGGGAAAGTAAAGAAATAATTTTGCCATGAACAGGCACTAGTGTAAGTAAAAAAAAAGAAAAGATTAATTGATCATTTACTGTAGGATGTATTAATGGATTTTCAGAAAAGAATCAAAAGAATGTATATAACAAACCCTGCATACAAAATGGGATTAAAACTAACTGTTGTGATTTAACCCCAGCCAGCAGCTAAGCACCAGCAGGTGTTCAGAAGGGGGAGAGAGTTAGAACAGTAAAAGTGAGAAAACTCGTGGGTTGAGAAAAAGACAGTTGAAGAGGTAAAGCAAAAGCCATGAACACAAGCAGAGCAAAACAAGAAATTTTTCCACCACTTCCCGTGAACAGCCAAGTGTTCCTCAGGAAAGCAGGGGTCCATCACGTGTAACAGTTGCTTGGAAAAACAAAGGTCATCACTCTGAACATCACCACCTTCTTCCTTCTTTCCCCAGCTTCATGTGTTTAGCATGAAACCACATGGTGTGGGATATCCCTGGGGTCAGTTGGAGTCAGCTGTCTGGGCTGTGTCCCCTCCCAGCTTCTTGTGCACTCCCATTCCCTAGTGGAGTGAGAGGCAGGAGAGGTCTTGACTCTGTGTAAGCACTGCTCAGCAATACAAAGGCATCTGTGTTATCCATGTTTTCTAGCACAAACATGCCAGCTACTGTGAAGAAAAGTAGTTCTATTGCAGCTAAAACCAGCACAATGGCCTAGAAATTAATATTCAAAATGCATATTCTGTTGCTGAGGTAGCTGGGGCTCTTTAGTCTGTAGAAGAGAAGGCTCAGAGGGGATTTTATTGCTCTCTTCTGGTGAGTGATGCCTTCAGTGCAGGGAGCTTGGGGTGCAGCTGCAGTGCATGTTGAACTCTGTGCCTGAGACAAGAGGCTGTGAACTCCTGACCCTTTGCGTACCAAAGAGACCAGGGACCTGTGCCCTGACCAGGTGGCCAGACACTGGGAGACACAGCAGGAGTCATATAAAATCCCAGAGACTCCTTTAATTGGTTGATCCTGATCTAGTTTCTTGCTCTAGCAGACCCCAAACTGTTATTCTTTCCCTTGGCCCATGTAATATCTTTCTAACTTTGAAATGACAGCTATCCACATATACTATACACAGTACAATCCCTACTTTAATGTAAGAATATTGTGAAATTAGCATAAAAGCATAACTACATTGAAGCACTACTCATACTACAACTATGTTTTTATTCTGGGTTTGTAGTCAAGACTAAAGTGCACCTGGAAAGAAGACTGCTTTCTAAGTAGGGTCTTCTGTAGAATCAAGGAGAGAGGAGAAGCGTATTTTGGAAAGCTAGTCACTGATTCACAAAGAAAGGGTGACATGCCCTTCAGAGGGATATGCAGATGCAAATGAGAAAAGCTAAGTAGTCAGACTTCAAGAGGAAGTCTTAAATGCACTTAGAGGCTTTGCTCTCTCAGTAAATAAAACAGAACTAAATAAAACAGAATTACCTCATGGAATCAAGCACTAGAGTGTGACTCTACATATAATTTGATTTTTAGCACCATGACTAATTAGCAAGACCTTGAATCAAATAGAAATATTTCAGAAATTTCGTAGATTTGCTTCTCTCTCTCCTTTGGAAAGGAAAGTGAGTGTTTAAGCAGATGAATATGAACTAGAGCATAGTGGCACATATGACTTCAGGGTTAGAAATTTGCTCCAGTTTCCTCTAGTTTCTTTTGTAGATGTAATCACTGGCCTCAGAAAGGGAAGAGGGCATAGATAATCCTGTGAACAGGATTGCTATACTGAGAAATGGATAGTAAAAAGTGTAGTTATTCAAGGTAAAGTGTTGATTAAAGATTTGATTCCAAGCTTATTCTGCATTTGCAGCACTCCTATGAAATTCCCAGGGAACTTAAGAGATTTCTTTCTATGCAGTCCCTAAGGGACTGCTTTCCTTTATAGTGCATCACTTTTAAAGACTAATGGGATTTGCTGACAAGAAAAAATAATTTGCATCTGTCTATGCCATCTTCAGAGCATCTGGTCAATTTAAACCAATTTACATCAATATTCAAAAAGTGTGAATATTGATGCAATATTGCACTTTGAAATTGTTCCATTCATTATTTATAATGGATGTTACTATATGCCAGTTTCTTTATGAACTGGCTAAAAGGAGGACTACTTGTTTCTATTGACCAGCAGTAGTGTGGAAAGTCTGGATTTTGCTAAAAATATGCATGAAGAACACACTTTCCCACTGAAAAAAAAAAGCTGCTCATACATGAATGAAATGAAAATTCTGATTCTAAATTATTTCTGTGCCTACAATTTTTAATTGGGACACAAAATAGTCTGGAAATATTTTATGAAGTTTTTACATGAACATTTCAATAGCTCGTCTTCAATTTCTCACAACCTTGCCAGTTTCTAAACATTCGGAATGAAAATTTCCATCTGAAAAACTTGTCTTAGCCTAAAATTCACTGGAAAGCATTAGTAAACAGTGCACAGCTATTTTCTAGTATAAGGCTGAAGAAAGTTGTATTTTCCTTTCAAGTTAAAAACAAGTAAAAGAATTGCAGTGGTGTTGCTGTCAAGCTCTAGTAACTCAATATGGAAAAGGTGACTTGACATTTGGCACCAGAGCAGGACTCTGCATTTTGAGTGTGCCATTTACCAGCAAGTATCTGTGAAACCTACCGGCATAAACAGAATCTGTAGGGTAGATCAACCCTGAAAAGATGAAAAGTCAGTGATATGTTCTATGAAGTGTGCATTATGTCTAAAAGCAGCAGGCTGTGCCATGGATGAGTTGCCAATCTTTTCTTCGATATTCTTGAACATCAGGAGCATGTCTAATAGTCCTTTGATTTTTGCTTGGTTTATTTTTTTAAACCAGAAAACGTATTCCTCTCTAAGACAGCAGTCAAGTGCTGAAAAGTTAGGCAAAGTCAAGTGCTGAAAAGTTAGGCAATGATAGGGTTTATATTTATTTGCAGCAAAATACATATATATTAGGATAGAATTTTTTTGTGTGCTTACAGCGGTTTTTTGGTGAGATATTTCTTTCATTCGGTGATCCTGGTAAGCCTGGTGAATCATCAGAGTGATTCAGAACCCTAACACACAGAATCACTACTAAACTTAGAAGATATGCAGTGACAAGACAGGGGACAGGAAAAGTATTTCATGCTGATGGCCTTAGAACTATAGTGTGATTTTAAGCAAGTCAATGAAACCATATTTTTTAGTTGTGATCCCTGGGAATAGCTAGACTCTTAATCAAGAACAAGTCTGAGCTCTCACTGAGGCCCACAGAGATCTATGAAATTTTCTTCAAAGCACCATTCTGACTTTCTGTAAATTTCACACACAAAACTGAACTTGAGATCAAGTCTTGCCTTGCTTATTAGCTGGTTGCTTTGTTGCTTGTTCACTTTGAGCCAAGAGTAGGAACCAATACACTGAAGAATGGAGTACTGCCCCTTAGAGGTGTCTTAAGTGGGGTCATTACATGGATAAGTGTATCGAAATGTACTTCCAGTAGGAGACTGACTCACCAGGGCTTAATTTTGCAACTGTTGAATTTTATGAGCATTTTATGTGAAACTGAGAAATAGTGTGGAGCTTTATAATTAAAAATCAAATGAAACAATTTATAATAATTTACTCTTTATACAACAAAGGCTTTTTCCATTTTTTTGCAGTTTTTTTTTTTTCTTTTGCAAAAGCAGAAAAAAAATTATTTCTTTCACCTTTTACTTGTTTTCTTATTTAAGTTTGGACACTATGTGGGATGTCCTTTTTTCCGTTTGTTTGGTGACATTCACAGTTGGTTGTTCTGACTCCTTCTCTCTCCAAAACTTTCAACTACCCAACAGTTGCACTATTCATTTTCCGACTGAGATGGCACAGCTTCTGCTCTGCAGTGTTAAGCAAGGCCATTGCAGAAGAATATCAAAAGAAGACCAGTGAAGACAAGGTTAAAATAATGAAGGGAAGAAGGGACAGCAAGATGAGGCAACTGCTGTTTGCCACAGACTCGGTCCATTTCAGTGTGCCTGGAAACTAATGGAACAGTGCCAGGCAGTGAAGTACTGCAGTCTTAGGCAGTTCCCCATTTCTCTAATGATTGTTGACTCTGTAAAAATAATGACTTAGCTTAAGGTGCACTGGCCTTCTTACCTGCTGGCCTTGTCTCCATTTGTGTGAACAACTGATTTGTTGCTTGTTATTTATCTGAATTTCAATTGATTCTCAAACTTCTTTGGATTCTTTCCACCAGTAATTAGAAAGTGTATGCACTGAAGCACTGAAATCTCATCTTTGGCAGTTACTTGAAGACTTTCAATAGTTCTCCTTAGTAGTTTTCTGAATAAGCATGATAATCCCATTATAAAGTGCCCTGTCAGGTTACAATACTGTCTCTAATTCATGCCTGCCAAGTCTGTTCACTCAGTAGCAAGGCAACATTTCAATGAGAGTTTGAACAACTCTCACCATTAGGCAGCATCCTGTTGGTTCCCTCATTATAGCAAGACCTGATTTCCTTCATTAGATAGAAGACAAATATAGTACAAATAGTACAAATATCTAAGAACTGGCAATAACTTCAGACTTTCTAAACTGGCTTTCACAGCAAATTGGAGTTGGTTAGATTGCTCACTGGAAGAAAAAAAACAATAATTTTTTTAAATCCAGAAACAAACAAAAAACCCCACCCCTCCAAATAAACAAAATCTCCATCCCCATCCAACTAAATTAAACCCAGGACTTGCTTTTTCATTTGTGGGTTTTCATGGAAGGCTCAGGACTTTGGATATTCTTGTGAATACAATCCTGTGAAATACCATATCCCACTTATTTGATAACCTTGAGACTGACTTTGTGGCATTAGCCTTTTCTCACTTTTTAATGTTCTATTCAAATTCTACCCAAATATCTATTTTCAAATATTCAGATGTTAAAGTAACTGAAAATACATAAGCTTCTCCTAATATCTGATCCACAAACTTATTGCAAATAATAAAATAAACAGTTGCAGATCATTTTTCTGAAGGCTGCCCAATTTAATTAGGTTTGTAAATTTTTGGCATATGCATCTGGAAATTATCAACAATATCTTTAGTGGCAAATTGTTAACGAAAGTATGGTATTTTGAAGACATGCAATTTTTTAATAATTTTGGTTTTGTGACCAGGCTGTGATTATGGAGATATTCATAAACATGTATGTCAACAAAATTCCATACTTTTCTGTCTCAAAATATTTAAGAATTCATTCATTCACACTTCTTCATTTGCTTATGCCATAATGGTCCTCTAAAATTAGGTGATAGAAATTGTTTAATAGGAATAAACTGGACAAGATACCCATAGCCAGGATACTGATCTTTCTTTTTGTCATATCCGGTAATCTTTTTGTCTTGTTCCAAATAATCTGGGAAGGATGACATTTTCAGTTGTATTGCTAATAAAGGCTACATATTTTCTTAGTCTTTGATTTATGAATTCCTTACTTTGCTTCCTGAACAGAGAAAACAATGCCTAACTTTAAATTAGCAGTTCAAGTTTTAATTTGAAATACTTTCTGATAGGATACATTAATTTTCACCATCAACTGCTGTGTCATAAGTCTTCAGAACCAATTCAAGTGAAGCTGGAGAGTCTTATACCTTGCTGAGGCCTGGTGCTACAGCATTCAATTATTGTATTCTACTGCTTTGCAATCTGGAGGTACTTTTATTTTCCAGCTGGCAGGAACGGTTGAAGGCAGGAATGCACTAAAAGCTTTTAGTTCATAGTAACTAAGATGCATTGGTACAGGTGTGTAAATCTGTTTCTCTCCATCTATCATCTGGTTTTGGACATATTTCAATGCTATTCACTTGTCCCCTGTAACACTGTGGTTGATGACAATGAAATGAATGTATTTTTATTTGATATGGCTGAAACCTGTATGATCTACATTTGTTCTTAAGATAGTTTGTTATACAAAGGTGGTAGAAAAGTAGTCTGAAAATGGAAGAGTTGGGTCCTATATTGTACCATAATATTATATTTTTTCAGAACAAGTAAATCCTACTTCACCATCTTGGCATAATTTTCAATAAAAAGCTTGGTGGAACTGTAACACACAGATATGAAACACAATGCATGGAGAATGACTGAATTACATTCAGTGCAAACCAAAACATTGATACTTAATATCTTCTGAATCACGTGCTCAAATATTATATTAAAATTAGCAAAAACTTCTTTATAATTGCTTCTTTATGGTTGCTTATTTATTAATATCTTCTGGCACACAGAAATTTGATTGAAAAAAGTCTCATTATCTCTAAGCATAGAATAGTTTACGAACTTGTTTACCACAGAGAATGAAGAGGTTGCTTGTAAAGTTTGTCCTAATAAAATTTAAGTGGCTAGTGATGAAAAATTACATTATATTTACTGCAAAATCCTTCTTTCCTCACAGGTTTGCAAAAATGTAGATAATAAAGAAAATAAATTGACCTGCAGCATGCAAAAACTAATTTGGTACAAAACTAATTGGTATAAACCAATTTCTAGAACACTGCAGTTTCCCCAGATATTTACATTTTAAACTTCATTCTAGGATACTCCTAGAATGTCATTGGTCCCACAATCTCAAAAGGATCTCCTACTTTAGATTGAGTTTGACAAAGATAAAAGTAGTATGATGCACTTGTTCATATTTCCAGGGTATTTTTTAAATTCTCAACAGTTCTCCAACTATTTTAAAGTACTTAATGTTTTTAATAATAAAATTCAGTATGTGCCTCTGCTTTTAATTTGTAAGCTTAGCATACCATTTTCTTGAGGGAAACTTGAATTCTCCTAAAAGAAAATAGAAGATTTAGATAAATGTTAAATACTTTCAGTGCCACCTATCGGCTGATAAATTATTTCAAATGAACATCAGCTTCATAATTGCAGACAAAGGTAGGTATGGCTACTTCTGTTCTGTATTCTACATTCTACTAATATTTCTAATTTGTACTGAAGATAAAACCAGCATCAGAGTCTACAATTATATTCAAAGACATTATCCAGTCTCAAAGAATTTAAACTCTAACTGTTTTATTTTCTTTACAGAAAACAACAAATCCTGTGAGATGCTCCAGACATATTATGGTGGTATCAATTCTCTAAAGCATTTAGTGAATAAATATGGTGGTGGGAGACATAAGAAGAGGTCAGGAAGTAATTAAAACTTTTCTTTTTAGCCTGACAGTGGGATTTTATTTGTCTGAACACATGATCTAATCAGTTTAGCTAAAATTAACTTCTGAGTAAAATTTCAAGCCAAAGATATTCTTCACTGCATCTCAGATTCCATTTCTGGAATACACTGAATTCTGTTTCATCTCTCAGCACTTAGGCATGTCCTTAACTTTCCATGTTCATAATTTCATCAGGAACATGAGGAATGTCATTCAATTCACTGGAATTACATACATGGTTAAAGATAATTTCATGATTGTTCTCTAGAGCAAAGTTTGCAACTTTGCAAGAATGAGACATATTTTATCGTCTTTAAAATGTGCATGTTTCTTAACTCTCCTAATAACATTAAATTTAGGATTTCAGGTAAACTATCTAGAGGCTGTGTTTACACAAGGAAGGCTTATTTGTTACATACATAGTTATGAAGCTTGATATTTCATTGAAGAAATGATAATTTAAGATTATAATTATTTCTTAGTTCTAGGAATTTCAGCCTTAAGTATGATTTATAATTTTTTCCTCTGTATTATGAGTTTTTTAGTTTGTCTCCTGGATAAGTTATGCCACAGTAAAGAGATGAAATTATGCCTCATACTTTCAAATAACCTAACTGCTTTGAAAACTGGGCTTGATTATCGTGCTCTGTGTCAGAAAAGGACTTAGTATCCCATACTGCTCTTTGTTCATATTTTGCTGACACCTTTTTTAAGAGAGTCATTTATCTCTTTGCTAAACTAGATAGTTTAGATCAGCTGCTTGGGAAAAGAGCAGAGCTACACCTATGCCAAGAAAGTACAAGCACCGCAAACTGAGAACAGCCAGTTCTATCCTGGGAGAAGGAATTTATCTACCTTGGAGTTCACAGTCTACTTACACTGAGTCTCTAAATTCCTTCTATAGTCAAAGACAACCTATCCAGGAGAAATTCTAGTTATAGGACAATGAATCAGAAAGGTAAAGAATCCTTATGAGGTGTCTGTCCTGTAGCAGGGACTATACAGGGAATGCAGGTGACCTTAAATTTAACACTAAAACTTTTTAGCAGACTGACATTTTGAAGTTTCTCCTATTCTTACTGTCAAATGCTTTGACATTGAACAGGTCTTTTGCGAGCATTTCCAGTTGTCTCTGTTTCTTTTATAAAACAGAAAAAACAGTCAGTTCTATGGTACAATATTAATCTTGGGATAATGTCCCCAGTGGGGGGCAGGTAAGGCAGGACCTTTCTGCAGGGCAGAGGTCATGAAAATGGCCCTGGCTGTCGAGGTCCACCCTGCATGGCCCATGGACAGACTCCACCATTCCTGTCCTTATAGTGCACTGACACTGTCAACATTTTGGCACTGATTTAATCTGTCCTTTCAGGTCTTTTCTACTCCTGGCATTAATTTTTGCTTCTCCTTTTCCCTTATGCCCTCTCTGAATCAGACTGCCCTTTTTTTGGCACTGAAATGCAGCAAAGCAGCCTGAAGGCTATGAACCTTTGGCCACAGACTCAGAAGCCATGACAGAGGCTGAGTCAACAAAATGACTCAAGGCCTGAACCACATTTGAAAAAAGAAAAAAAAAATCTCCCATAGGATTTGAAATAAATTAGGTTTTTAACAAATGACAATACAATCTTTGGCCAAAGGAGAAAAATCCCAGAATGGAAGCAGTGCTTTTTCTCAGGCTAACATGGTGAAAATAACATGAGCTCCAGTGCTAAACTATACCCATTGGTGAGGTAAGAATACAAAACTGCAATAATTATTTAATGACAGAAGAAAATATAGACTCAATGTTCCTCCCCCTGGTGGTCCTACTTTAATTCCCATATCCAAACCTGACACTATACAGGCTGAACCTGTATAGAAATGACCCTTAGCTGTGGAAGATTATTTCCTGGCTAGGGGCAAAATCATGTGGGGACATCTAATCTTGCCAAATGTGAGGACTAGAAAAATATGTATGGAATCTGATTTGCAATACTTCTGGTGTTAGAAACTTTTTCTTACAAGAAAACTTTGGTACTGTCATATAAAAAAAATTCACATTTTAATTAGTCTTCTGGATAAAACCAAATGTGGACTTGGAATGCAACCTGTATTTTTTAATAGGAAAAAGGCAATCATAACTTACATTACTTTTTTTGATAAATGTTGTTATTATTAATAGATTTTTTTTTAGCTTAATCAATCTCTAATTTCCAAAACAGGACACTTTTTTCATATTAAATTGTCAAGCATATATATATATCTGTAGATAAATTTTGTTGGATAGTTGCCTATGGTATCATCCTCATTTTAGTATTTCTGTTTTCCAAAGAGAAATCAGGTAAGACCTACTTTTCAGATGCCTTCTTTACCATTTTAAAATATTTACATCATTTAACTTAAAAACTCATTCCTCCTGTCTCAAATTCAAGTAATTTTTAATAATGTTCTAAGTGAAAAACATGTGATTACTGTGATTAATCCCAGTTGATGACAATACACTGCACAAATAAATTGTCACTCTAGAAAAAAAAAATTTATTTAACAGGATTTCTTGGGTCATGATACTTGTCCAAGTATTATGAAGTCAATAATAAATTATCTCCATATGTTATTAAGTGTGTTCATGTCATAGCCACAGGTCTTGTGTGGTGATTTTAAATTTCTACAAAAAAATGTTTAGTAGAATCAGTCCCTTGAGAACATGGTAGCAGTATACCTTAAGCACTAATTTGCTATAATCAAGACTGCCTAAACATATGCACTGAGCTGCTACTTTCTTTAAACAGTAATTCTGGGTTGTGCCTCTCCATAAATTATTTAAAGATACAGTTCACTCTTTGTTAAAGATCTCTCAAACAACCAGTGTGCTACATGGCAATAAAGAATTAAAAACTGAGTAAGACTCTTTTATGCACACCAAACTGTTAATTCTTTGTTCTCCCTGCAGTTCTTCACAAAACTAGTTGCTGTACAAGTTAGTCCAAACTGCAGTGGAATGTCAAGAGAAACAAAACATAAGTGTGGGTTTATATTTTTGAAGAAACATATCTATGGAATATGTTGTATGGCTTGTATGACTCCTATGATTCCATGCTTTTTACGTCCCAGTAGTGTCTCCTTTTACTAAAAACTATGATTCTCAGTCACAGCCTGTTACTTGTATTTGTACTTGCACTGTATCCAGAACAGTTTTATGATGTCATAGAATCAAAGAATCACTGAATGATCTGGATTGGAAGGGACCTTAAAGATTATCCAGTTACAACACCCTTGCTATGGACAATCTATTGTTTTTTATGAAGTAGAGAAAATTATTTTTATATTTATTCCTGAATGTTTTATAAAAGGTGAGTTGGAATTCCAAGTTTTCAGAAGTTAGCAAGTGCATAAAAAGTTGAACTAGACTTATCTTGAGAGGTTTATTTTATTTTTGTCTCTTTTTTAAAAGGAATTAGATTATGGGGTCTAGGTGAAAATTTTTAACTTTATTTATGTTGTAAGTCAGCTGAAACCAATCTCTTTGTCGACAAGCCAAATAATTTATTTGTTTAGCTTAATATATCACAATGCTCATAGTCCAAAATTATGTTCTCCGAATATCCTTACTGTTAGTTTGTTAAGTTAGTTACTTAACATTAATTACTTAACATTAATTACTGTTGGTTTGTTAAGTACATCCTGAAAAGAGATGAGTAAAAGAAAAGTCTTAGTTCTCTTTCATAAAACAGCTAATAACACAGTTTCATGGTAATCTAAAAAGTATTTGCTACAATTTAAAAGAGAGTATCAGGAAAAAATTCAAATGCATGATTGTGTTTCTGGACAGCTTGATTTTTATATCCCACAGCTGTGACACTTATATTTTTGTGTACAGATTTATGCTGTAGAATTTCAAAACAAACAAGATTCCAGGCCAAGTGGATACAGTACAAGGATGCATTCTGAGAGTTTTACAGTTCCTTTAATTCTTGTTTAAAATGTTTCTCAGTCGTCTTCTGAGTACCACCAGAGTGACTACACTCTCTTTTATTGCTGAAGTGTCAGGTTGCTTAGTATGTGTACCCCATGGTGCCTCTAGGATAATGTATTATTTGCTATGCTCACAAGTCTTTAAAGTAGAAATTATTTGGTTATTTTGATGGTAGCTTGTTTTTTTGTGAAAGATTGATAATAATGACTGTTCACAAGGAAAAAAAGAAAAATCCCTTAACCCTTACAGCGACTTAGACTGGTAGCTGGTTTAGTCAATTAACTTACAGCATCATTTTCCACTGTGACAGTGCTCTTATGGGACTTGGCTGTCTTTCATGCCTGATTCTGAACAGAAAAATGGTAATGTTTATTTTATTAATTTGTATGACAGAGATTACCCATGAACATTCTCACAAGCAATGCTTTGTTGATGGAAATACACTCTTCTTGCGTCTTTTTAAAAATAAATCTTGGTGTATTGATTTAGTAGAAGAAAAGGACATGAAAAGTCAGCAAAAAGAAAAGCAAGCCCTAGAAAGGAAATAAATATATATTAAGCACAAATATAATTTCTACCTCAATACATGCATCATATTTTGAATGTTTTTCAGTGTTTTCCATATAACACCCTAAGGTTATCCTGTCATTTAATTCAAAGAAAGCCAATGCAAATAGCTTCAGACAAATAGAAATATAACTGCATAAGATCAACTTCATACCACTAAATTTTAGTCACCTTGAGGTCAAATATCTCATCTAAACTTCTTAATGCTTCCCTCCACTCTGTGCTCTTTCAGAGAGCAGTTCAGCCAGAATTTGAGTGAATTGACATCTGGAAGTACCTGTCTGGTGTGCCTTTCCCTCACCTACTCTCCAGTACCTTCAAGGTTATTTGAATGAAGTGAGTATAGGAGCAATTCATGTGCCCTTCTCTTTCTAATCACACATTTTGTGGGAAAATATTTCACAGTTCTATCTTATTCTGATATTAGTTATTATTTCCATTTTGTCATTACTGTCCTTAGAACCACTACCTTTTAAAATATTTTCAATTGAAAAAAGCTTCTAATATAGTATATGAGAACCTTATTTCACTGTTAAGATGAAAGAAAGGCGTGAATGTGCTACATATTTACAATTTTATTGAAAAATTGAAAATAAAAAAATATTGTCTTAATATAATTATGACGAAATTCTATTTAGTGTTCTTTTTTAGTTGACAATTCAATCCCTTATAATACATAGCATCTTTCCAAAACACTTGAGATTAATGAAGAGTCTTAGTAGCCTAACTGACAAGTTTAGTTATTTGAATCTTGTATTCAAATATCACGACATCTGTAGATATTCCTGTGTCAGGGCCCTGAGTGCACAAAGGTACTGGAAGTACCCTGGCAAGTCTCCCCTGAGATCTTTACCCATGCAGCTTCTACTCTCTCACTTGGGTGCTGCATCAGTCTCAGACTCTTGCCCTTCTTGGTCCTTCCTGATTTATGCAGTACGTTTGCTGCCACCAGCCCTGCTATTCAGACAGAGATTTGCAAATGGATCTCTTCTGTGCTGCATGGTATTTCTGACCTCTGAGATACTGGAATGAGACTTTCATTTTCAACTGAAGAAAGATGGACCTACCTCCTGAAGACAGCTGCATGGGGGATCCTAATCTGAGGGGTAGGTATTAAGACTTAAGTCTCTTCTGAAGTATTTTCTTTTATTTTGTGACTGTTTAACAAGTAATATTTTAGCTTGTTCTATTTTCCAAGGAGTCTCTTTCTGAACCATTCAGTATTCAGTGTAATTTTCCAATGAGTGGGAGATGAAAATTGATTTCTCTCCTGCCTAAGAGGGAGGGAAATGAGTGCCCTAAAAGCTGCCAGCAGAAGTGGGGGGAGAGGTGTCTTTTTCTTGTGTAGCATTAAGCAAGATAGGAAAAATGGAATGTGTTGTATATAAATTATAAAATCATTTGATGTGGTAAATTAACCTGAATATTGAATACTGCACTGCACAGAAAGTCTGAGAATCAGAGATATAATTTTCAAGCTTAAGCTCTTCTCATTATCCTGTAGCTTCTTTTCTCTTTGCAATATTATTTCACACTAAAACATGAAAGTGTTACATATTGTGCATTGTTCTTACAGAAATTTCTCCCAAAGCCTAAAAGTACTAGAAGAAGATGGGAACTGTACATGCCTATTTCTTGCCTTTAAACATTAAATAATTGGAGCCATTATTCAGGTTTATCTTCTCTTCATTCTGAACACTGGTCATTTGGCAGTATTTACACACATATGGGGGCAATCATGACTTGCATCCCAAGTAAGGATCTGTAACTCTCACTGAGTTCAACTGCTTTCTCTGTGCTTCTACTTATAATGGATCATGCTCAGAAAAGCAGAGGCACTGAGAGACTTAAGATACAAATACATTTGGCTACTTGCTGACCCTCCTGAAGGACACTGTAATCGTGAAGAAGAATTAAGAGAGGACTGAAAATCCCTCAGTAAAGTGAAAGGTAGAAATGAGTGCTTATCACCAGACCTCATGCTATTGTCCAGCCCAGGAGGTTAGCTTATAAAATGGTTCCTTGAAGAACATAAGTATTTTCATCACCAATGCTACCTATGGATTTTTTGTTCCCCCTTCTTACTAGCAAAGGAAAATCCTACACCAGAATTTGCTGCCCAGTTTTGTCCTAGTGTGAAGTAACTTCATACTGCATGACTAACAGCCCTCACAGAAAATTTGTTCTCAAAATGCTGCATAAGTTTTCAAAGATATCTTTGTTCTTATGGCCGCAAAAATGGTAGTTAACCATGACCAGGCTACAAAACATTTAAGAATTTGTAGACCTGGAACTGAATGTCAGGAGAATACTATGAGGTCAAATACTGATATCATTAAACTAACTTCTATGATGCTGATTTTTTTAGCCTTAAAAAGTGAAAAAAACCAGTTGTTTGCATGTTTGCAATATTTTGATCCTGGATTACAGCGGGGGGAAAAAAGCAAGAAACAGTTGTTTTTCAAAATAAGAATGTCAAAAAGTCACTCTTAAAATAAGCTCTAGTTCTGAGTACCCTGGAATAGACATCACTGTCTTGTAGAAAATTAGCATTAGTTCTGAAGTTCATTTTTAAAATGTGCCTATAAAATCAGCCAGAGATTTGACAGCCGTGTGCATGCAAAGTTAAATGAAGTTAGATTATATATGGGAGTTGCTTCAACCAAGTCTTGACGTATTTTTTTTCTATGCCTAGCAGCATTTCATCACAATTATATATTTTAATATAATTGTGTCTATTTATGTTATGTACCTATGAAATTTTCACATTGTAGAGGGTTTCTTTAGTGAGTAAAAAGTCTAGAAATAGTCCTTTCCCAAGAAATGAAAAAGGGATGCTGGGGATTCAGAACTGTCTGAATTTTGAAAGATATTATTAGTATAGCCTTTTCTCCGAAGTGAATCATCATTCATAGAAATAACTTAGGTATGTTCATCTGAATGTGTCTTACTAAGAAAAATAATGGCCTATCATGTCTTCTAGTCTTCTGCAACATATGAGATTATAGAACCAGTAGAAAGGATCACACAAGTTTCTACAATTTTGTCTTTCTCTCAAATGACACAGAATAAAATAAGGTCTCATGTGAGGCAGAAAAAATCCACACTGTGTGGATGACATCATACACATGACTGTGAAGTACATCCACACAGGAATGGACTTGTATCCATTAACAAAGTGCTTTGAAAAAATGCTTATTCAGGAACAGTATAACACTGATACTACATAGGCAGCCATATTGGGTCAGTGTGATATATTGCAGATAACATATTGTTTACTTCAAGACATAAGCAAGGATTACATTGTTCGTTGGTGTCATACAGAGCATACATTTAGGCAGGACCTTTTGCAATCTTCTACAGTAATCTGTTCCCAAGCAAGATCTTATGGGGCTATGTTGCTATAGTCCCAGTTTGAACATGGCTGGAACATTTCCCAGATGAGAGGGAAAGAATGTCATAGCCAGAATTACGATCTGCCTAGCAGACACAAAAATAATTGTACACAAGTGTATACATGTGAGGCCTTTACTAGATCCAGATTTTGTCTCACTTATTTATATAAATGCCAGATCTATGGCCAGGCAGTGTCGGTGTCTGCTGGGTATTCCCCCCATTCCTCTTAAAGAGCCATCTGCTGTTTCATATATCTGCCAAGTATATGGATTAAGTCTGCTGTTTCCCATTTATGTCACGTTATTAATAATGGTAATGAATGTTTGCTAAATGATAGTTGCACAGACTGTAGTTGTAAAATTCATGGTCACACATTCTTGTCCTTTCCTTATTTGTCTTATGAGTGCCAGAACTCTAGACATACTTTTCAATTCTCAAATATTTATTTCTCCTAATGATTCTTTCTAATGTCCCAACATATCATAGTGCTTTACAAAATATTACTCCCTGATTCTATGAACTGACTGTATGAGGCTGAGCGTGCACATACCCACGCGTTTTCAGCCCATGCAGATGAGAACAAAGTATAACAAGCTTTAAATGCAGAAAGGAATAATTTGGTAAAGTTCCCATTTCACATATAATTAGAAGAAGCCCATCTTTCCACAATCAGAACAGTAAAGACAGTAAACAAATAGACTTTTTCCATACCTGTCCTCATATCAAATTTATAAACCCATTATGATAAAGAATGTGCAGCGTGTTTTGGTGTTTTAAAACATGATAAAATGCAATTAATTTCATTTTTAAAAACTTCACGCAAGGACACTTTCCCCCCTTTCAATAGATCTTCCTTTTAAATGCCTGAGCTCTGAAGACTCTTATAGCTATAACATAAATGAAGGAAGTTTCAAAGGGACATCTGATGTGTAACTTTTATAATATGCAATTCAATTTAATTGTAACTGTGGATACTTATTGGTTGCATGATATACACTTCACATATTTCTTGTAATTATTTTTTCACTGAAATCAGTATCAGGCCTCTGTAGTGGGACAGTGTTGTGGTGCCTCTGGGGCTTTCTACCCACGGCAGGACAGTGCAGAGTAATCAGAAGTAATCAGGTCTTTCCCATCAGAACTGTCTGTCCCAGTGTTCCCAAGTGTGTACAAAAAGCCACTTAATCACTAACTCTAATATGTTTGTTGGCAATTTCATTTTTTGTTTCACCTTGAGAACTACAGTGAGGTCAACCTGCTTGAATACAATTTTATACTCTGCTATGATAACTTGAATATTTTAAACCTACATACATGTGAGGTCAGTGCAAACTGTAAATATGTCTGTCATTGGACCAACACTTATGATTTTGTCCTTGTTTTCTGACAGTTCTAGTAGCTTGTAATAAACTTTTGGATAGCATTTAGTAGCTAAAGCAGACTTAGCTAAGACCAGGTCCCTAAAATCAAAACCATAGGAATGAAAAATTGTGGTCAACTTCTGCTTAGCCTTGTAGGTGTCACAGGTCCATGAAAGATTTTCTTTTCACATGCAGGACTTTGAAGCATTCAGGAAATGATTAGCAAGTAAGGTGTGGATTTTATCCAGCCATTAAGGGTTCTCCACAGTTTTGCCTAGTGAGAGTTAACCAAGCAGCTGTCCCCAGGCATGTCTTATGCACTTCAACATAGAATCGTAGAATAATTTGAGTTGGAAAGGACCTTAAAGATTACCCACTTCTCTGGGCAACCTGCTGCATTGCCTCACCACCCTCACAGTAAAGATTTTTTTCCTAACACTTATTTGAAATCTTTCCCCTTTTAGTTTAAAACTATTTCCTCTTGTCCTATCACAATCTGCCCTTGTAAAATGGCTTAAGAGGACACTGCACAGATGTAGGGATATGCATTTGGCCAGACTACCTGAATTCATGTTTCTCTTTTGACCTCATTGTAAATTACCCTATTAGGCTGGAAACTACCTGTGAAAGAGGAGCTCTTGTTGAAAGCAAAAAGAAAATGCTGAATTTCACTGGTCAGGCTGGTTTCAGAGCTACATGTATCAAGAAAATTCTGAAAAATATCACTACGGTCCTAGGTGTCCTACACTTTTCCCAGAAGAACAAACACACGGTGCTAAAAATCACGATCCTCCTGCTCTTTTCCCCATGTGCTTGTCTTTCAGGCAGCACACAGTGGCAGCAGGTGAGGAGGGAATGAACACTACCACAAAACAACCATGAGACATCGAGCATTGATGTAAAAGCCACAGAGGGCAATAACTCTACATCTCACCATTTAAAACCTGGGCTGTAAATGTGAGACCCTCACCGCCCCTGATGGAAGGTTACACTTTTACCTCCAGGAAGGTGCTGCAAAATAATTAGATTTTTTTCCATGTATTCAGAGGAGAGAATGAGGATCAATGACTTGTCTTTGATTTTCTTGTTGAGCAGTGCTCAGTGACAGCTACTGATGGGTGCATACTACTCAGTCCCGTCTCACTGTATGTCTCCTTCAAACTTGTTCCTAAGGCACCTGGGATCCCTTTGGAATCTACTGGGGAGAATAAATGCCTAATTTTGAACTCCAAATCACATTTGAATCTGTCATTTTTCCTTTGAGTATTTTTCTCATAAGACATGCTTACAAACTGACACAATGCCCTGACTTTCCTTATTTTTGCTGGTTGTATATGATTTGTTAAAATTACAAGAAAGGAATATAATAAAGGGGGTATAGCTGTTATCTGTCTGTTTCTCTACACATGAAGCACACAGGAACATTTTTGTGTGTCATTTCTCAGTGTACAACTTCTTTCAGACAGGTAAAGAGTAATATAAAATTGCTTAGTGTTGAAAGATAAAATTTATACATATATCATACTTAATTCTAAACGTTTAAAAAGCATTAAAAATTCAGATTTGGAACCTAGGTCTTGTTTTCTTATTTTGGATAGTGACACTGCTAGCCTTCTAAACATGGTTCTCTTTGTGTTATACACATATACTAACAGAATGGTGCATTCTGAAGTAAATAACAACACATTCTACTTCTCACTTGCTCTCCACTTGAAATTTGTATTGACTTGTTAGCTGAGTGTCCTCTGTGTAAGACTTTATAACTGGAAGTGAGCTCAAACATTTGAAACTGCTCAGACTTGGATCTTAAATCAGGTCTATTTCATATAGTTTATCTCATTGGAAATTAATACTTGTTCATTAAAAGTATGCTTTTCACGTCTTGGTGTTCATACTCTCAATTATTCTAATTGTTCAAGTTCAGTTATTTATTATTAGAATGTCTACACTGAGTACATTTTTTAGAGCATAAAGCCATTTTTACTTTTGGATGTGAACATAGCTGTTGTTTCTACAATTACTCTACATATAATACTTAATTTGAAAGGTATATTAGGAAGGATCATTTGGTTGGCTCATTTGTCACCATTCTAAACACCAAATAATTTTCTCTAAGTATTCCTAGAGTAAAAAATGAGATAAACTATGTAAGATGGCTGTACAGTCATATTCAAGTATATTAGTAATATTGCAAATATTTCAGCATGAAAGTCTTGCTTGGCTTTCAAACAGGCACACAAGGGGAGGATGATGCTGAAGCGAGAGAGGAGAGGAGAGGAGAGGAGAGGAGANAGAAAAGAAAAGAAAAGAAAAGAAAAGAAAAGAAAAGAAAAGAAAAGAAAAGAAAAGAAAAGAAAAGAAAAGAAAAGAAAAGAAAAGAAAAGAAAAGAAAAGAAAAGAAAAGAAAAGAAAAGAAAAGAAAAGAAAAGAAAAGAAAAGAAAAGAAAAGAAAAGAAAAGAAAAGAAAAGAAAAGAAAAGAAAAGAAAAGAAAAGAAAAGAAAAGAAAAGAAAAGAAAAGAAAAGAAAAGAAAAGAAAAGAAAAGAAAAGAAAAGAAAAGAAAAGAAAAGAAAAGAAAAGAAAAGAAAAGAAAAGAAAAGAAAAGAAAAGAAAAGAAAAGAAAAGAAAAGAAAAGAAAAGAAAAGAAAAGAAAAGAAAAGAAAAGAAAAGAAAAGAAAAGAAAAGAAAAGAAAAGAAAAGAAAAGAAAAGAAAAGAAAAGAAAAGAAAAGAAAAGAAAAGAAAAGAAAAGAAAAGAAAAGAAAAGAAAAGAAAAGAAAAGAAAAGACCCTCCTCTCAATTAGTCCAAAAAGGGAACAGAATTTTCCAAATTTTCCAATTGTATCATTGTGTCCATAGCATATTATTCCACGGCATAGTTAGAGAATTATATCCTATCAGACTTATTAGCTCTATCAATTCCTATGTTCCTTTACTCATTTTTGATAGCTAAGGTCTGATAGCAATATTCGCCATACTGACAGAGACCCCTCTTTCTTTTGACTGCAGCTTTTCTTAATCTCCATGTGTGGTCTTTAATGTAGGCCCAATGCATGTAAAAATGTCATCCACAGGTTTTTAAGTTCTCCTTAAAAATTAATACTACAAACCCAACCATATTTATCTAACAGAATCTGAAAATTATAAATACCCCTTTATCCCATCTTACAACTTTATTTTTACAAAGGCATCACCAATCATCCTTCAAATAATTTTGTAAGAGCATTGCTCATAGAGAAAGAAAGTGGTAGATGTGGCAGGTGTACGGGTGGTGAAGCAAAAGTAACAGGCTATGTTTTCTTCATCTGGTCAATTTTAAACTGGCAAATACTGTCAAACATGCTTTCCATCAAACTTTAGCTGCTCTGCAACAATGAATACAGAAACGTAAAACTTGGAAATTATCCTTTTATATTATTTCACAAGCTTAAATTGCATGAATAACAGTGCAGTGTCAGTTCCCTTGAACCAAACACTATTTTTTACATTTTCTTCAGTGAAGTCAAGATTTCTCTGCAAGCGTAATACTGTGAGTTGAAATCAAAACCCCACCTTTCATCTTTGTTTTTCGCCTGAACAGAAGAGGATTAGTTGGGTGCTCTTCCTGAGGCAAAAGAGAGGTGTGACACTTATTTTATTTAGCTACAGAATTGGAAAGAGAAATGAAAAGCTATTTCTTTGTGTGAATTAAATGTTACAGGAGAAGCAGAACAGCTGATTAACAAAGTTAACGAAGAAGGAAATATTTCTTGTCTACAATTTCTGTGGAATCGGGATTTGACTATGCAGGTTTCTAACTTCCTATCGTGTGCATTGTTCTCTGTGCCATGGAGAGAGGGAAGGCAAAGGAACCCTCACACTCTTTCTTTACAAAACAGATTAATGCCGTAGAAAATGATCTTTCAGAGCAGGGGTTGGTCCCTGCAAGTCCCACTTTCAGAATGTGTACTCCGACTACCAGACTCATTCATGCTTCACTCTAGTCTAGCTATTAACTTTTACTGTAGAGTGAATTAGAAACTGAGAACTGCTATAATTTTTCCCACTTGTCCAGTGGATTTGATACTGTCCTGAAAAGTGAGTTTTTGGGTTTGTCCTTAGAACAATACATTTATCTTCCAGGTGGTATGGAAGCAGGAGTCAGGTTCAGAGAACGGTACAAAAGCTTTTCTAAATGGGACACCATCCTCTCAGTCACTTGGCACTGGCTGCAGTCAGTAACAAGTCAGTGAACAACACTGAGGTCCTAGTCCAGTGGGCTCTCTTGTCTTCCTGTGATCTGAGAGATGTAGAAAGAGCACTGACAATGGGACAAACTCATTGTATACTTCACCAGTTTTTAATTCTTAGCATATTTTACTGTGGAAAGCTATCTTGTACTTTGGCTTGCAGCTGTGAACATCAAGAGTCAGTTTGTCTAGCTTTAGTCATCTCAAAGTTAGTGGTCTAGTCCAAGGTAGTTTTTTCAACCACCACAGTGGAGAGAGAGGCACTCAATAAGTGAATCATCCCATCCTAAAATAATTATACCAGATGGACAGGATGGTATTCCGGGTTGAAGAACCTTCCACTCATTGTCTTTCTTTTTCTTGACTAAAGTAAGCAAAGACAAAAAGATTCCTGTCTTTCAAGAAGATAAAATTAGATTAGTTAGATTCCATCACTGATAATTGAAGACAATTTCCCTGGCCCAGATACCCCTGACAAAATATTAAATGTGCCTGTAACTCTGTACTGCCTTTGACATTATTTCCACCTTATTGACTGAGTTACTGTCTCCATTTGGCGGCTGATTTTTTTTGGAAGAAGAATGCTCCTCAGCTCACATCCTGAGTACCTGGCTCCGTTACTGCTGATCAACAGCCTGGCATCATAGAACACTCTAGCAGCAGAAATATATTTTTTCTTCTCTGTTTTCTGTTCTTCTGCTATGGTTTTTACAAATTAAAAAATGTATTTGTGAGTCATCAGGGGAGATGGTTGCTTACAATTATATTTGTGCTGTCCTTGCAGCACCTCTAATCCCTTCAATACAAGAGCTCAAATGAGTGAAATTTATTAACCTGGGATTGGATTGACAGCTGGAAAACTAGCATATCTTTTATTCTTTTAACAGAGTTTCAAGATTCACCATGTGAAAGATATATGTTTTATTGGATCCTGAAAAAATATTGTTTTAATACTTCATAATAAAATAAAGAGCAATAGGAGCAATATGCCTATTTTTTCTTGACTAACCTTAATAGTTGCTTTACAGGAACTCATAAAATGACAGGAAAAGTTTAAAAGAGGCTGTCTGGTTCACTGAAGAGTCTCTTACCAGTGCTGACCTACTAAGCTCAGTATACAAAAATACATGTAGCTGTTTTTTTCTTTAGGGAGGGAAGTCTTGAGTTAATACAAATAGGAACCAAAGTGAAAGAAAACAGAGCAAAACCAAACCAACAACAACAACAGAAAAAAAGAAAAGAAAATGAAACCAAACCAAAAAAAAAACAAACAAACCAAAAAACAAAAAAACAAAGAAACCCCACCCAAAAATCAGAATGCTGTAGCACTGGTTTATCACCCTTTTTTGTAATTTGTTACATAATCTTTTTTATTTTCCCCCCGCAGACAGTTGCGTCTGTGCTTTTCATTCAGTTCTCCCAGCTATTACAATGTACCCATAAAATTCCAACTGTTTCTTTCTCCTTCTTACTCCACCTTTAACAGGTCTGCTAACAAATCAGGAGATCACATGCACTTCTCTGCCTTGTTGTCCATCTTAGAGTGAGAAAAGGGAATCTGACTTCAGCATGCTTAGAATGTTCCACACATCATCCCAAGATGAGTTATCTTCTGGTATAACTGCCTTCTTTTGTCAACAGCAAAACATGTTTCCAGTGAGTGGAAAATAATAGTCTCAAAAAGAGGGAATTTGACTGCACTGTCAGCACTTGCTGCCTCACTTGCAGGACATCTCATCTTCATTCTAGCTCTGCCAGATATCCTCCGTGACTGTGAAAATTCACGTGTGAAAATTCAATGTCTGTAAAATGGGATTAGTGGCTTTCTCCCCTACTTGTTTGTTCTTTTTTTTCTCCTGATTCCTCCTGTATCTATTGATTGGGACAGTATTGATTTTTCATAGTGAGGCATCAGCTTAATGTCATGCCCCATAACATTATTGTAATTCAAGTCATAGGTGAAACAGATGCTAACTTCAAAACAGGAATGCATGTTGACTACTTTTTATCCAGTGGACACAAAATACAGGAAGTGTTTTGTTAATGCAGCTCTCCATTACTACATATGGGCAAAGATTTATCTTTTGATAACTAATCTGATTAAATAACTACTGTCTTGACCACTGACTGTGGATTAGGGGCAAATCTCTTTCACTGATCAATTCTCGGTCATGGGCCCAACTGGAAGGTTTGAACCTTGAAAACATCTGATTGAATTTCTGAAGCAGAGCTAGTTCCATTTTTTTATACTTTTCTATATGTCTCTTTTTCATGTCTTTTAACTTTAGCTTCTTATACTTGCTTTGCTCCCCTGACCAGCACTTGATTCCTGGCTTGAGTTCCTAACGACTGCCATGTTTTTCATCACCTGACTTGGCTCTTGGCTCCCACCTGGAAATCTGGCACAAACTCTTGACCTTGAAAACAAGTCACACTTACTGCTATTGCTGGCCCTATCCACCAGACAAGTCTATCCGTGCCTTTGGTCCTAACAAGCTGGTGTCTAAAAGCAGCAACCCAGAAAGAAGACCACAGATCATTTAATTAATCAGGTATAGCTTTCATTGTCACTTGTATTAAGGTAGAATATTCTCACAAATTATTTCAGTGTCTCTACCAGTGTATCTATTCTGCTTGCCTTTCTGTTTTAATTTCCTCTTCTCAGCATCAGTTTGAAAAATGTTTCGTGGGTCCCTTCTGTGCCAATGAGTCATTCGCTGCAGAATGACTCTGCTTCTGTTTGCTTTCAGCTGGGCTCCACTCCAAATACAGGGAAATATGTTCCTTTGATGCAATAATGATTTGTTTTTCTGGAAATTTTATTTGAACTATTGGCCATTTGTTTTCTCCCAGTTTCCTGATAAATCTACCTCATAGTTAAGGTAACCAAGCAGAATTTATGAAGCCTCACAGTAAGACAATAAGGAGCAGCATACTAAAACAGAAGCAGATGCTACTTCTGCAATGCTCACTCTTTGCTGGCACACTGGCTGATTATGATCAGACTCTGCCCTATTCCAGCTTCCTGTTGCCAGCCCAGAAAGTACTGAGTGTGTTTCACCTCCTTATCTGTTGCAGAATAGACCAAATACAGTCTGCACATCTAGTTTAGTGAATGAGTCTGTTCCACAGGTTCAGGACTAAAGTTGACAGAAGGCCTTTAGAAGTTTTAGGGTAAGCCATATTATCCTTCACTTTAAACCCTTGTTTGATGAATTCTTACATATCAAAAATATATACCAGGTTTCACAATTTATTGTGAAGGAAATGATTTTTTTTTTATTTTCTAAGTGCTGCAAAGAGGCCACAGAGATCCATCTTATTTATTAAACATGTTCATTGATTTAACATCTTAGTTTCCTTTTTCTAGACCATATCCAGTTTTCAGAATTTTGAAATTAAATGTCCTTAATAATTTTAGAGCTCATTTTGTTGTCTTCCCCTGAAAAAAAATAGTCACTTTTAATTTTTTTTATGACTAAGCTTTAATTGTTAATATAACATAGAGTATGTAGCACTTGCTTTTGGAAGGGTGATAGCAGGAATTCATTGTTTGGTCTGCAGTAAAATTTTGTTTCAGTACACATTTCAAATTAAGCTCCAAATTCTGTATTTTTTTATTTATTTACCATGCACAGTTTTAGTTTTCAAGCTGGTTTTAGTTAGCAAAGCCTACATTTGTTCTGAAGAAAATTAGACTAGAATATGATTTCCTTTTTTCTTGCATATTACATTTGAATAATATAAACAACTCAAGGAAATAAAAAAGTCCGAGAGTGTGATTTATGCTGACAATTTTATTTCTGAAAAAGACATAAGAAAGGACTGTGCTAAGTTACCAGTTTCATTCTCCTAATCAATTCTTCTGGCTTTTCACTACCATTCTTTGGCTTTCTCTCAACAGCTCCAAATCCCAGGTGATTTTTGCAATTGCAGATAGCTCTGGTGTTTGTGTAGTTCTTTATTTATGTAAAACAGATAGAGAAACAGATAAATGCATCAAGGGTTAGTCTCTTTTCCCTCTGTTTCTGACTTATCTGTACATCCTATCAAAAAATCGTGATACTAAACGGATCATGGGAAATGGCACTGGGTTTATAAAATCAGAAGCATATTTTCTGCATTACTTCATGCAAATGATTCATGACAGTAAGTGAAATGAAGTAGTTTTACTTTCCCTTCTCAGCACGTTGTTTTCCTTTCCATAAAATGCTTTAGCATCTTTTACCTTAATTTTAGGTCTAGTAATGTCTCTACTCTCAGATACAGTAACATACCTAAACCGTGTCTTTGCTTCAGGTCTGAACACAGCCTTCACAACTGCTCCTCACTCTCTTCTTTCTGCCTTACTCTATGCTTTGTGAAGCAATTCGAGATAGATGGGCTGGAAGACAGTTTCTGTACCTACCAAAAAGCCCCTTGACTGAAGTGATCAGAAGACCAGGACAAGGCAACATACTGCGAGGCACAGCTGTCTGTGCAAATGTTGCCACCATTTTTCATTGAACACAGCCTTTTCTTTTACCCATTGTCTGTTCTCCATACTGTACAAGCATTGTGATTTCTTTCATGTGGACTAGAACCCATGTGAATATAGACATGAAAAGATGGTCATGACATCTGTGCCTTCATCGGACTAGTAACAATTTGGCTGCTCAGGTTGTTGTACCTGGACCAGACCATTCTTGAGTTTGAAGAATATGGAAATTCTTGAATTTTTCTCTCAAGTAAATTTTCTTTCAAGCTAGGTCTTTCAATTTGGTCTTCCAGTACAAGATTCATAAAAAATGGAGTGATTGTCCTGTGGTGTATTGCCTGACAGTTCAATTCATGCAGTGTTTGACTCATTGTTTCTCAATCCATGCAAGAAAAGTTTGCCAATTCAAATAAATAAGTGCAGTAGTTTAAAGTCAGATACATTAAATGATACTTTAAAAATAAATATATTGGACAAATTTACTGTTGCACCTTTTACTATTTTTTAGTATGACTTCATATCCCATTATTTCCTTCTATAAGAGGACAATGATTGTGTGTTGTGTCACAGTTGTTTTATAGAAGCTGTAACACTCTTTTAAACAACAGTAAAAGGTAAGTGAGGACTAGTAAGTCCCATGCTGTGGTCTGCCATGGCCTTCCTTGGGGTGGTGACCCCTGCTTTGCCAAACACTGGTTTGAAAATCTTTTTCTAATAAAATACACCATATTTTTTGCCTTAGTAAAGTTGTTCTTGATGCAAAGATGGTGATTAAAATTCTATGTCTGACAACTGCATATAAATGGCTATTTATCTTTTTGCTCTATTGCATACTGTAGTGAAATTAGATAAAAAGGTGAAAAAAAACCCAGCCTGATTATTTTTTCATAAAGTAGCAGAGAGAAGTTGACATCCGAAGGATGTGTTCCAGGAGCTGGATGTGTTCCAGGGAAGCAGTTAGATGATGTGAGTGAGGATGATGCAATGACTTGGAAAGAAGAACAGATCATGAAAAAAAAAGAAAAACAATCAAGGAAAGGAATTAGACTATAGGACTGCTTGTGTGTCTTTGCTTCTTCATGTCAGTTTAGCAAAAAGAAATAACTGGTCTAAGAAGAAACACTTATGACATGAAAAGAAACGTGGAACTGAAGGCCAAAATGCCCAGATTATTGGCAGTTTTACTATTTCAAAATATCTGTTCTAACATAGTGGCATTTGTTACTGCAGAGCAACACTATTGTCGTTTTACAGCTTCTGGTTCCCTTCAATACAGACCATTTTCCTAGCTATGTAAATATTCATTAGTAAAACTTGGCCCTCTCCATTTTGCTTCTTTCTTTTAATAGACTCAAAAGGACACCAAAGACTGTAACTACTTTAGCCCTTAGGATGAAAATTAGTTTGGTTTTCTTTCAATTAACCAGTTGAAATGATAGTTGCTCTTCCCGATTGTCTTCTTTAGCAAGAAATCACAACACATAAACAAACAATGCACTTACTGCAGATAGATGAAAGGTCACAACACCTTTTAAACAGAAATATTGAGTCCAAATTGTGCAGTCAATTGTATGGATGATTTTCTCTTAAAATTGACGACTGTTAATAGCAGAAATTGAGCTGGCAGAAACAATAATCAAAATAAAAATGGCAATAACATTGTGGCAAATGCAGCCTGTATGAAAAAAATTCTAATATTTTCTTCTTAAAATAACATTCTCGCAGTATTTAATATCTGCTTATGGAGAAATATGTGTCTTACAGAATTATGATACTCCAAGAAAACATTTTTCACCACTAAAGAATCCCTCATTATCATGTAGTCATCATACAGCTCACAGCATCACTCTACAGTAAGAAAGTACTGTTGTCTTTTTTTACAGAGAAAGAAGTTTAAAATATTTGGCCAAGATCACACAGACAGTCTGCGGCAGTACACAGAATTCTTGGATCCTGATGTAATCTCCTGCTCTGACACTTTGAATTCCCAAGTCACAAAAGAAAGAAAAAAAAAAACAAAAAAAACCAAACAAACAAACAAACAAAAAAAAACTATGGCAAAGAATTTTAAAGGTTATGTAGTAGTGGTATGACAACTACTAGCTAGTTGATTTTTAAATTCCATTTGAATCAAGATTACGAATAAATCTGCCTCTAAAATTTTATAAACAAGTAAAAGGCTGGTTTATAGTTTCTCTTTTGCCATTCTATTGTGTATCAAGGGACATTACATATACTCATTGCCTGCACACTGCACATTTTAACTGTTTGGTATGTTTTTTCTGTGCATGATTTAATTCTGTATGCAATTTTAAGAGTTAGCAGCCTAAAGACTCATAAAATTCCTGACAATATGTTCTCTTCCTCTTCAACTTTTACTAAAAAATTCAAAGTATGCATTTTTAAAATATCTTTGGACTCCTAAACAAAGGTTGTTGCTAAACTATGAATAGGCCATGAAAACATTGTTGAAACTGTCTAACATTTTCATTGCAATAGAGAAACAGCAATGACATAGCAGAAGTGAAGAAAAAAGAAATACATTTTTCTTCACTTATGCACCACTTATTTTCCCTATTTTCACACAATTATGTACTACGATTATATCATATTTCATAAATTAAACAGCCTAAAATTCAATCAGGTCTTCAAAGGAAATCAATAACTAAAATCTAAAAGAAGTAAGAAGTTTGATAATAATTCAAGATTTCCTATTTTTCTTTTTTATTGATCCATTCCCTGGCACAATGTTCTATGCTACTGACACGTGTGTTTCATAAATTCAATGTCCAAATCACTTAGATCTTTTAAAGATAATGTTGGTGTATATATATATATATATATATATATATAACAAAGAAATTGTTCAGAACACATTCTAGCTTACATAACC
>VZRZ01004327.1:0-74518 GCA_013398175.1 Climacteris rufus | reverse complement strand
TAGCTTACATAACCTGTATTTTCTAGAGATTCCATTTATTTTCTATAAATATTTTTCTCAAAAAAGCCCATGTAGTAATGACCTATGGTGATGGAAAGATCTTTCATATCAAGTTACCTGACTGAAACCCCCATCCTCATCACCCTGTACTGCTGGGAGGAGGAGGTAGATCCAGGAAAGAAGGGAGGAGTGGGGGAAGGTGTTTATAAAAATTATTTTACTTCTCATTATCTTTCTCTGATTTCATTAGTAATAAATTAAATTAATATCTCCAAGTTGAGTTTGTTTTGCCCATAATGGCAATAGGTGAGTGATCTCTCCCAGTTCTCATCTCAACTCATGAACCTTTTGTTAAATTTTCTGTCCCCTGCCCACGTCTGTAGGAGAGCGATAAAGCAACTTTGGTGGGTGCCTGACATCCAGCCAGGGTCAACACATTACAGCCCACCTTGTCCTTGTAGAGCTTTCACTACATATTCTCAGACGGTGAACAGGTGTGGCCAGGCACAGTAGAAGATGGAGCTAGAGGAAGGAATTCAGTCATAAAACTTAATTGTACATAATTGATTCAAAAAGAAATAATACCATAATAAACATGAATTAATTTTACTTCTATCAGTTCAGAGTTTAGCTTCTCAAAAATGAGAAAAAGGGAGACAATACAGGAAATGTTGATTCAATGTTGTTGATGTTTTACGGATTATAAAATGAAATTTTACATCCACCTCGATGTTTTCTTTAAAATAATATTGAATCCATTACTTATTTTTGTTTTAGAGTATTTACAAGAAATTGAGAGGTTTTTGGAAAGAACCTCTATAACCTCAAAAATTTGCTAAATGTCTTCAGCAGTATCTAGGACTTTAATACTTCCAACAAGTTAATTACGGAGAACTAACTTTCACATTAGTTGGTCTCAGAGAGGAGTGTGGTGATAAAGCAGAAGGGAAAAAAGGAAGTATTTTGAATAAATAGGCATGCCTTATTTTCAACAATGTACAAATCTCAGGCTTACTGGTCTTGTTTGTATCCTATTCTTTCTCAGTAATCTTAGGTTTCAATGCTGCTTCCAAACATTTATATGCAAAGTTAATGTGGTTTTAAATGATCCTAAATTATAACTGTTATCATAAAGTTGTGATATTAGACTTCTATCAACAGGACTTTTTTCAAGCTACAATCCATAATAGTCTATTAGTTTTGACTGTTTTCAATGGCTGAATCTTTTCCAGGAATGATAAGTTTTGTAGGGATTCAAAGTTGTGTTTTTCTTCAAAACACAGTTAAGATGCCCTATAGGAATAAAAGATCAACTAAGAAAACAAAGCCTGCTAACAGTGAACTCTCTCCAAGAATAAAAAAATATGGAATAATTACTTAGAAAAATTATTTAGAAACTTTTGATATTTAGGTATTCACAGTGTGTGTTTGAAATTAATCAAGGAATGACAACATGACCAATGATTTCTTTAAACATATGCATGGCTAAAGTGAGATAAAATATATTTTTTATTGCAGTATGAAATCATTACATTTCTCTGATGACTTTATTTTCTTAGCTTAACAGGATAAAATCTGCTCAGTTCCGCTGAATTTTAACTTCATTGAAGGCAGTTCAAATATGTACTGATGGTCACCAAAAATCACTTAAATATTCACTGTGTTGAATAATCAGTATGAAATACAGCTGAGGTTCTTGAAATCTCCTAATGTAATGTCAAGCCCCTTATTCTTCATGCATAGCTGCTGGCTGACAGCTGCTACTACTATCAATGAAAAACCTCAGAGAAATACCTACACTAGTGTAGGCCAGAGGAGAAATAACAAAGATGAACTTTACATTCCTTTTGCTTTTTTGTTGTCTTTTTCCTAAAGACAGTTGCTAAGAGGATTCATGCCAGACTAAGCTATTTGGCTCATCCACACCCAGCCACATGAAGCACTTTGTTATTCTTTTTGGAGCAAAAAGCACTATTTTTCTGTATTCTGTTGAAATTATAAACTTGACTGAGACCAGATAATTAAGTAACCCATTTTCTCTCTCTCTCTCTCCCTTTTTTTTTTTTTCTTTTTTGAGCAGATGATGCAAAAATGTGATTTGTTGGGCTTTTGATTTTTTCACTTTGCTCTTCTTTAGATTCCAGTTGGGGTATTCATTACAGTTTCCCAGTTACTGTGCCAATTAATAGGAAAAACTCTTAAAAGCCTATGTCAAAGTCTGACCTCAGTCAAAACTGAATTGCAGTTTATTTCCACCATAAAAATTAGACAAGAACAAGATATATTTTTCTTCTTTAAGAGTAGAAATCTATTTGAACAACACTTACAGAGAAAATTACATTTAGCCATAGCTGTATAGAGGTTCATAAGCTTTTCTGCAATCTCAGACAGTGCTGTAGAAACCAAACCTAATAGAAATGTCTGTGAAAAAAACCCAAATTTTTTGTGAATATACTTCTTTTATTTAAGTAGCAAGAAGGCATGACTACATTTGTGCCCCTTGATATAGCTGCCAAAGGCTAATTAATGCCTAGTGAGAAGAGCTTAGTGAAATTAAGCCACACTACTGTTTCTCCTCAGAAGTGAATTGCAGGGTTTTTTTTCATACCCACATTCAATTTACTCATGTTCACTACAAACATGGTTCTGTTCCTTTTTAGAATTTTATGACACTCTTGTGCTCCAGGAAAAGAATACCTAACTATAACCTAATAAAAAGCCAAGAGGGTTAAAAATTTTAGACTATTCTAGATTTATTTTTGTTTCTGAAAGTATCCTTGTATCTGCAAGTAGCAAAGCTATTTATTGCAATGGTACTTATTATTGTTATAACAGAGACAGCAAGGATGCTTTGAGCACTTGTTTAGCATACTACTGTGTGAAGCATGAAAGCAGTCAAAGAGCAAATTCTCAGCTTCAAAATTCTCTTGCACAATTGTCTTTCTGGGTGACAGAATCAAACTAAAGTATTAGTACAGTTTTGCAGGGAGATGCAACTTAACTTCAGGGTAAGGGAGAGATGCAGCTTTGTGGTTATCTTTGACAATTGTTATTGTGCATCGCTCTTTATTTTCTCTGTTCCCTGAGATGTGAAATATGTATTTTGTAAAATTTAAACTTTGGTCATTGTTCATGGCTTGCTGTTCCCTAGTTTCTTCAGACTGCTTTAAAGTCTGAGCCTAACATCCCTTACTTCAGTTTCATTTTCAGTATTGTCAGCAAATTTTGATTATAGTTGAAATTCTGTCAGTGAAAAAGACTATTTTCAGCAGACTTTAGACTGTATAGCCATCCAAACTGAAAAATTTGCACCTTATGGATAAAAGAGATCTCTCCTTGAAGACTGAATGGATCACTGATAATGCCTTGCATGATCCCCTCCTTCTTCATTTAAGAATGTTCAAGTTACTCTGCTCTGAGAACCTTCTGGAAAAGTTTTTTAAACCACGACCTAAATATTGAGAATCTGACTATCACTGCACAAAGAACATCAGTCCTTATATTATCTTTATTCTGAATAGTTAAAATTCTCAAGTCAAGTTTGTTGCAGAATTGTATGGTTTCCTCTCATGGAAGATACTGTGCCAACTCCCTTATGGAGAAATTATTCTTTCTGTCATGAAGGCTTTTGAGCAGTCTTCACGAGAGTGATTAGTTTCCTCCAGGTCTTGTCATGAGGTTCAACAAGTCTGCACTGACCAGAAGGGGAAATGTCAGAAGGACTATTCATGCTGACAGGCTCTGGCAACCCCCATAAAGAGCCAAGAATCAAGGTAGTAACCGTACAACAGGGACAGCCAGGCATCCACCTCTTTAACTGGCAGCTGACCTCTTTGTTCAACAGTGCAGACATGCAGTAGTGTCTGGAACAAGGTGTTCCCAGGCCATATTAAGATTTGGAAATCAGCAGGCAGCATCTGTTCAAACACAGCCCCTCAGACTGCTTTGGTTTTCAAAGTCTCTTACTTAATTCCCTTTCCCTGACCCTATTCGAGCTCCCGTACTGGAACTGGAAGTAGCTTCATTTATTTGCTTGTCCTTAGAAGAGAAAACCATGGGGGCAATTTTGACTGAGATAATACTGCTGGAGTGACATGTTAATTTATATTTTTTATTCAAGATTCAATATTACAGTTGAAGTTAAAATCTGTAAATTAATCTAATATTTTGGACTTCTGTGATATATTTTTGATAACTTATACATATCCCAGTATCAGTCTCAGAGAAGGGCAGGGTTTTTTTACTTTTAAAAATCTCTATGAACCCAGCTTGTGAGAGAACAAAATGGGAAAAACTTCATCACTCTTATCAGATGGTAGACTGTCCATTTGGCATTCTGCCTGGAAACTTGCAAACTCAATTAAATGCACATATGGTCCATAGCAGGCAGAATCAGTCTTTGCCAACACACATCCCTCTTACAGGACTTCCAAACTGTACCCACGCTAGATAGCTTTTTCCACATAGATGATTTTTTCCACTTCTCCAGCAGTATCAGCTCAGCATATTGTCTTCTCTGCCCTGGAAGGATATAGGGAAGAATGCCAACATGAACATCAGTTTGAACTCCACAGGGGTGATTTTTCTATCGAGGAGTTTTGTTGAAGAAGACAGGTATATAGATATCTAGATTTAATGAGCAGTGCTGGTAGAATTAATAAATCTTCTCAATACTCCCTGAAGCAGCTGCTCTATTTTGAAATAATGAGCATATGGTTTCATTATATTTCATTGATTTGATCCCCTTCAGCTAAAGAAATATTTCAGGGGAATGCAAACAACTTACAGAATTTCTGCATATTTCTCACTCCTTTTATTTTTCCTGGCTAAACGGAAAGCTGACTAGCATGTAAAAGGAAGAGCCAGAGGCAACATTCAAATTCCTTAATAGGGGTTGTGTGAGGGGCAATAGGGCTCCAACAGTAATGAGGACTTGTGTGTGCCTTGAAGTTGCAATACTGGGAGGTTTCCTTAGAGGTTTTGATTCTGTGAAAGAAACTGTCTGAAAGAAACAAGCTCAAGCTAGACTTATAAACTGCATTCTATATTTAAAATTTCTCTTTACAGGCAGGGTATGGACAGGGAGGAGGCCAAGAAAACATCAAAGCAGATTGTTGATCTGAAATGTTGAAAATGTATAGTATGAAAGGAAGTTATGAGTTAATTTCAATTGTCTGCAAGAACAAACCTTTCAAAGCAAAGCAAAACATGTTTTATTTTCTTAGTTGCTATGGCCATTTCCCTGCCCAGCTGTTTAGAGGGAAAATTGTAATACTCTGTCCACAGTACATCCTGCTGCTGATATTAGAAAACAAAAACCTGAGGTGAAAGTCACTTCCAATTTTTTTATAAGATCCCTCTAGAAACTAATTTCTTTCATCTGCAAGCTCATAGGCTATCTTTTTAAAGGAGTCAGAATAAATCAGGAAAATTTACATTTGTTTTCCTTAGTTAACTGGATAATCTTGACACCTCTGGTGTTTGAAGGGCAGGAGCCATTCATAGAAAGTCTGGTAACTGAGAGGGAGGTACTATGTTCTATTAGGTCAACTAAGAGAACAGTGGAGAAGGCGTACATTCTGCTTCAGGTTTCTTGACTCCCTTCCTTATTTGTTGCCATTACAGTAATCTGTAAATGCATACTACATATATTAGCATTCTCTGCCTGTACATATGTCTATTATAAATATATATATACATATACATATAAAAATAGATATTTGTGCCTTATATGTGTATAGATATACTGTATACATTATGGCTTTTGTGAACAGCAAATCACATAGTAACCGTTGATGATATTCTGTTTCTTTTGTTTCTTTATCTGAGAAAGTGTTATAATATTGCTGAAAGTATTTCAATTTTCCTTTTTTATTTAAATAAAATCCGATTTTTAGAACCCTTTGGAGTCTTATAGACATTTTCCCTTCCTGGTATTTTAGAAGAAAAAAAAATCCTTATGTTTATATTGCTGCAGGAGCTTTTTCACCTGCTTTAAACACCTAGTGTTTTATCAGATAATTACTGACATTGTGAAACCAAAGCAAAAGGATTAATTTCTGGGTCTTTGCCCCATTTGAACCAATTATGTCCAATTGTAGATCCAGACCTAGAAACTACAAGACCAAAGGGAAACCCATGGTGGTATTTTCCATATACAAGAATTCTATGCTTCTTAGGACAAGAAGCAATGTACTTCAATTTATTTCCAGCAGAAATAACAGTGGTGTCTCTTTTGATGGATTGCAAATTGATACCAGGATCAGTCAAAGCCATCCTTTTCTCTCTTAGAGCAAGCAAAATAAGGTTGGACATCACAAAAAGTGAAACAACCAGTCTTTAGAAACCTAATGAATCTCCCCTGCCCTTAAAATGTATAAGAATTATTACATTTGCTATCAAACTCAATCAAAAAATTTATTTCTGCCTCAGTGGTCCTGCAGAGATTGTGGCACAGTGATGTTTTCTCTTTATTTCTGACATGCAAGTGGTAGGAAGACAGATGAACGCAGCACTTCTCTTTTTGTGACATAATCCATACACTATTAATTTTGGTAGTTGTTGCTCTAAAGCTGTGAAACAGATGCCACTCTGAACTGAAAATCACCATTCTGATATGAGCAGACGCAATCCCTGAGCTACCCAGTCAACTAATTAATGCAGCATAATTTAATAAAGTATGGTAATTACTCAGTTTTTCCCTTCTTGTTCCCTTCCCTGCTAATGATAACATATCGAGCTTAGACAGGAGGTTGTGAGTGTGTGTGTTTGTGTGTGTGTGTGTGTGTGTGTGTGTGTGTGTGTAGTGAGATAATTTACAGTGGAAGGGGATGAGAAAGGAGATGAAGCAGCAAATGGTTCAATCCAGGAATAGGTTTCTACTATCTTCTAATTTCTTATGTAGGGGTAACTGCAAAATGGCAAAGTGTTAAACTGAATGATAGTGCCAACATGTTAAAAAAGGGAAAGTAGAGGGGAAAAAAGTTAATCTACATGCATTTATTTATCAAATTTCAGTTTTATTGAAATCTTGCTTAGTAGGCAAATGTATTTGTGGACAGAAACGGAAAAACCTCCTCCACAGGCTTTTTTCTTTCTCCTTTGTTACCTCTGAATGGGCAACAAACAATGTCAGTTACAGCACAATCAATCTTGAAAGCAGAAATCGTTCCTTTAAGCATTCTTCAGCAGTCCCACCACATAGGGCAAGCTTTTCCTCATTCAAAGGAAGGTGCCAATAATGTTGCAAGCATGAATATGCTAATCCAAACTTCTGAAATCTCATCCTGGCACATTAATACTCTTTTGCATTAGAAACCACCTTTAGAAACCATCTTTACAGTCTCAGAAGACTCCTAGCACATCTGTATATCCTCTCTCCAAATAACAGAATGTTTAAGTCATTACAATCTGGTCACACTTTCAATCTTTTAATTTGATCTATGCTCAAATACTTCCCAAAACAACAACAACAAAAAGTACATATATTCTCTTAAAGTAAAAAGATGCTAAGTAACAGCAAGTTAGATAACAACTGCACTGCTGGAAAAAATGATAATAAAAAAATTAAGAAATTTTTCTGAGTTAATAAGCTTTACCTGTTAAAAACACATATCCATTGAATTATTTCCCTAGAATCTGGATTAGAGTAGATTAGATTAGATTAGATTAGAGCAGAGTAGAGCAGAG
This sequence comes from Climacteris rufus, assembly GCA_013398175.1. Lineage (NCBI taxonomy): Eukaryota > Metazoa > Chordata > Aves > Passeriformes > Climacteridae > Climacteris > Climacteris rufus. The sequence continues at coordinate 66,829 of VZRZ01004327.1, read as the reverse complement.
TAAACTTCTGACATTCCACCTAATTCTGAAGACATTTAATTGCCTTCTCAAGAAAGAAAAAGGACACTATAAAAGATACTTCAGTGGGCAAAGAATTGGTGTATTCTCTTACCTACACCATATTTTTTGAGACTTTGTCTCCTGGATCTCTTCTTTGTATTCCTGTTGAGACGACTCTTTCCCCTTAAGCAAGAAACTATCATAAAAAAACTGCTTTCAGAAATGAAAATTCTTTTCTATTTCTTTTTTATTTGTATATGCTTGGCAGACTGATCTGAGGTAAAATCTGTAAAGCCTCTTTTTTTTTTTTTTAGTTTCCTTAATTTCCAAAAATAAAACCATGATGGCCATTCTGCAACCAATCCAGATTAGCTGCTGCATACCTGACATGGAAGAGAGAGAAGACATGTTCCCCATTATAGGAAGGACATGGACCTGTAGGAATGAGTCCAGAGCAGAGACACAAAGATGATCAGAGGTCTGGAGCACCTCTTCTGTGAAGACAGGCTGAGACAGTTAGGGTTGTTCAACCTGGAGAAGGCTTGAGGGAAGACCTTAGATCACCTTCTAGTACTTAAGGGGGTCTGACAAAAGGTCTGGAGAGTGACTTTTCACAGGAGCATGTAGGGATAGGATGAGTGGTAATGGCTTTAAACTGAAACAGGGCAAGTTTAGATTATATATAAGCAAGAAAATATTTACTGTGGGGGTGGTGGACGGGTGCTACCGTTTGCCCAGAGTAGCTGTGGATGCCCCATCCCTGAAAGGGTTGAATACCAGGTTAGATGGCATTTTGAGCAACCTGGACTAGTGGAAGGTGTCCCTGCCCATGGAACTAGAGGAAAATCAGAGTCTTTCTCTCACAGTCACTGTGGATGTGATGGTAAATGAACAGCATTGATCTAAACAAAGAGATATTCATGCATTTACAGGTATGAATACAAGAAATAAAAATGTAAATCACCTCATACTTCAGCAAGAACCTGGGAAGCTTCTGACAGCAGAATTAGGACTGTTTAATTCAAAATACAAAGTTTTTAAAAGCACTTCCGTTTCATCAGAAGGTTTAACTTTCCTTGTCACTGGGTAGTCATTAGAAACAGGGTAGCTGAAATGTGCATATAATTGGGGTGTCAAGCAAAGGGAAGTCTGAAAGAAGAGATGCAAGGCAGTTTGAAACCTGCCAAATAATCCTGCCTGCAGAAGATGAATAGCTCTTTAAAAATGAGTAATGCCAATTTCCAATGACTTGGCTAATGAGAACTGAGAATACTCACATAGGAAAATGTGAGAATTCCTTTAAATCTTGTTAGGAATTAAATTAATGAAGTGATGAGTTGCCTCTCCTGTCAGCAAGTGGGGAAGCCCATGACTGGGCTTAGGCTGTGACTCTCTTTTCATTACAAGGAACACTCTGGCTTGTCTAGCAGCACAAATATTCTGAATTATGAACATCTGCTTAGTAACATTCAAGAACACTCAAGCAGACACTCTCAACAGAGAAGCCTGTCTGAGATCCCCTACAAATAAAACATAACTGAAAGTACAGTAGTCCCACATCGCAATCTCATAACTTTAGAAAAACAATATTTAAATTAATATATCCCTTTGTTTTACTGTAACCTTGACCTTACTATACTAGAACACAGTCTGATTCTATTAGCTGCAAGCAGAGCAGGCTTGAGACTTTAATACACCATCTTGTGAGAGAACCATCCTCTTATGTATTAAACGTTATGTGCATCTGTCATATTGTATATAGATAAGACCAGAAACAAAAAAGTTGCATTTCAAAAAGACTTTGGGGCTTCAAGTAATTCTCATTTTGTATGAGATCTAATGTGAGGGGAGAGGGGTTGTAGAAAATCTGAAACATAAAAATCTCTTTACAAAAAATATTTTAAATATATTTTGGATCTGCTGAGACAGTGAAACAAAGAAAATGAAAATATTTTATAATGAAAATGTGAAAATAGAATGTTTTGAAAGTATCAGAACTTTTCCCCTTCTTCTCCTTGTTTCTTTTTAACAAGGAATGTATCAGGGTAGAAAGATTAATTGGCAGATCACAATTTACTATCTAGGCATTCCTGACAAGATGTAGTATGAAGATTTATTTGCTTTAGTTTGTCTGTCAATACCAAATGAAAAATAGAGAAATGAAACTGCAGTACTAAACTGTACTAATTAACTTAGGCTTCTCATCTTTAAAGTCTACTGAGGCATCTGTGTGGTAGGATCTTTGTTTACATACAGACCTAGTGCCTCCAACTGATTTCCTATTTCTAAATTTCCAGCAATGTCATTTGTGCATTGTATGGTTAGAGTGTTTCTTTCCCTCAGGTTTACTGACCTAAGGCTTCACTGAAAAAAGCTATTTGTCACTGCTAATATGTGTTAGTAATCAAAGAACATTTTTCAATTTCTTCCTTAGCATTTTTTGCACAGTCTCTTGATCTCATTATGTAAGTTGGTATTGTAAAATAATAAATGCAAATTTTAAACAAGGTTGGTCTGTAAGAACAATACAAAATAAAGCAATACAACAGCACCAATAGCAAGAAAAAGTAGAGATAACACTCATGCAATTAGAATCTTTTAGGATTTTGTTTGTTATATTATCTCAAACCCAGTACCAGAGTTTGTTATCCCTCTAAAACAGTATCTGTTGGGCAAGACATTTATTAATAGAAATGAATAACCATATCTTTACCCAAGAAGCTTTAAAAGTGGATGAAATGCCTGTAGATTGAAGTAGAGTTTTCATAAATTCTAAATTCTTGAGCTAGAAATCGACCTGGTTTTATTGCAAGTGAAACTGGGATGTTACCTAAAGAAATTGAAGACATAAAACACAATACAAGTTGTTTCATGTGTACCAATTAATATGTAATATGTTGATGGTCACTTGATAGCTCTGAATGAGAAATAAGAAATGTTTCAATGCAACCAAGCATCACTATTTCATAATATGAGTCTGAATAGTGAAAACCCTCTTATAATAAGGCAAAGAATCTATTAAAGTAATAAATAGGTTATCTCTCAAATATTCATGACTTAAGTCCTGGGGAGTTTAACTGTATTAAGTCCACAGCAACCAGCATTACATGGCTAAATCTTTATATGACTTGGAAGGTGGCACATGTGTTACAGGAGATGTATTGCATTTGGTTTGTTCTGGTTTGTAGCTCATTTTTAATAGAAAAGTATTACAGAAGGAAATAATTCACTCTAGTACTAAGAGTTGCTTTGATAGCATATAATGGTTATGAATGTTATTTTTTATGGATAACACAGCAGAAAAATATGTGGAATCTGTTCATAACAGCTAGCAGAAGATGAGAGTCTTCCTAGTTCTGCTGTTTGGTTTGTCTCTTCATATCATTTACCATTACAATTCCTATCAATCTATCCTCCTATGTTCTGATTTACTAACTGCTAAATATGTTCTTTACTGTACTCTTGAATTACCAGTTAGCCTTTTGTTGACCCCAAGCAACTTATTATTGATATTATGGCAATGTTATAATATGAGGGGTTGCATTAAAAAATAATTTAAAAAATATATTGCACACTGAGAGCCCAGGTGCTGTGTGATTCAGTGAGCAGATGATTTCAAAAGGGACACTATGCATGTTTTTGCTGTGCTTTTAGAAGAATTTTTCTGTGATCTTAGCATTCCTTACTGCTTTATTGTGCTTAATTATCTTCTGTGTCTTCTGCCCTTAGAGGTAGATGAGTGGCGGTTCTTCAATTCCTGAAATGGAAGATGACGTGTTATGTCATCTCATTTACTCAAAGCATAGAAGGAGGAAAAAAAGTTGCTATGGACTTCAAACACCTGCCAGTAACAAATTACTTCAGATACCCTTTGGAACTATTAATATCCACTGCTGCAATTTCAGGTCCTCCCAAGTGAGAGGAAACATTTTAAATGAACTAGTGCAGTGGGTGGTGAGAAACTCCTTGACGCATCTCATGCATTTTTTATCATTATTTTATGCAATTATTTGCCAAGAAACTGTGCAACAGCAAAGACTCCCTTTCAATTCCTTCAACTGCATCTGACTACACTTTAATTTCCTAATCAATTCTTCTAGGTTATATAATATATATATGGTATATATATAATCTATATCTATATATATCTAGGTAATACAATATATGTATATATGTGGGATCACATGACAGGCTTCTAGAGCCTGAAAGTGATTCCCATGGGTCTGTGAGCTACCTCCAGCACTCAGAAGAAGATGAAGAAGTGTATTCTGGGATCCTGAGTTCTGACCCAGAGTCTCTGCTTTCTCCAGTGTAAGGCTTGTTTACCTGTTCTCTATTGGTGCACTTTATTTCAATCCTGTTTCCTGTTTTTGACTGTATAAAAGCAATTAAAACTGTGCCATTGAGGCCATTTTCTCATCTCCATCAATGTGTGAACATCTTGTCATTACATCCCTGATAACACTGGACAGCAACATATATATATATAAAAGTGACGGCTTTTGTGTGGGTTTTGAGCACCTGATCTGGAGATTAAAATTGTAATAACAGGCACAAAATCACCCCTGGTCTTGCTAGTATGAGGAGGGGGAAATCTGTGTATTCCCCTGTTGCCCTGAGTTTTGCAGTTCTTCGATGTTTTCATTTTTCTGTAACAGTTTCTCACACACTTTCTGTAAACATAGCCATGTTTTTCTGTGTTCTGTTGTTTGCATTCCTTTCTGCTGGGCGGAGATGTTTGATGGATATTTCCTTCAGCCAGTGTGATTGAGGGGCGGCAAGTTCTCCCTCCAATCCACGGTGGTTTCTAAGAAGATATGTAAAATAAAGTCCATAGAGTGCTCCCCAGTTTCGGCTCCGCTTTCTCCAACGCTTGTCTGCGTCTTTCTTTCGTGTCCAAGTGCGACATTCCCCCCGATATGATTCAAAACTGCTCTCAGATAGAAACTGAGTTTCAGACTGCTACATGAAAGTTGTTTCACAGAACTCAAGGAGTCCTGGCCAATGTTCCTAATTTTGTCTAGAATTTTTCTCTTTTCAAAGTTTAGTTTGCACTTGAAGCTAGACAAAACTGCCAAAGAAGCCAAAGTGATTGCTGGCAAACAAAAGTGGGCTTAGGACTGATTCTCTCTGCCAGTCAGCTGATATTGTTCTAGATGGTCTCTGTATGTTTACTGCTGTTAGTTTGTTATTAAAAATAGTACTAATTTTAATTCTGGTCCATATGGATTGTCAGAAGTAAGAACACTTAAAGTAAAGAATATTTTCAGCAAGATTCATATTAACAGGCATAACTTTTGAAAACAGAATAAACATGCTCTTGCTTAAAACTTTGCCAGTTAGTTATATGAGGCAGCTGCCATTACTGTGGTATTTCAGAGTTCTTTCTGAGGCAGAAACTGCTGCAAGTGTATCGGTAATTTTATTTAGTTATGGACAGGATTGGAAAATGTTCAGTTGCAGCCAACAAAAATTTTAGCAAAATGCTGAGAAAGCATCAAGCTGTTTTACCGGCATATTCAGAAAGATCATGGAAAATCACTTCCTCAGGTGGTGTTTCTGTGAGGAGAGCTAACTCCTAGGAAAGGGTGGAAGTGATTAATCCTGGGTGTTGTGTTCTGTGTGACTGTCTCATTTTTTATAGAATTTGTGTTTTTGTTCCAGTAGAACCACTGAGGCTGATACCACAATGGAAAAGCCATCTTGAAATACACATCGTAAAGACTTAATGGAATATCACGTTTGTCAGTAAACATCCATGACCAAAGTTACCATCCAGATCAACTGCTGTCCTTAGTGCAAGATGAGCTGTAATTTCTAGGCATGAGTCAGAAGAGCTTTATTATGTCATCTTATATAATTTGTGATATCCAAGATGTGTGCACAAAGGCAACCGACATAATAAAGGATAATCCATCCTAAGTCTTCTGGGACAGCAGCTGACAGACAGCTGACGTTCTTTAGGGGAGATAAAATGACAAGAACAACCTGTGTTAAAGTCAAAGATCCCATCCAACCTGTCTCACTGGCTACAAAAGTTTCTTGTCCTCTGAGCAATGATCCTGCCATGTCCAGGATTCCCCAGCGCTTGGTGGCTCAATTTCTAGTTCTAGCTATACTGTTAGAATTCAGAAGAGATGTCTCCCCAAAAAAAGCCTCATAACTGCACATTTTAACATGATCATGTTAACTTTTAGTGGTCTGCAACTGAACTCACCTATGAATGCAAGAATTTAGTTAATTTTCGTACTTAGCCTGCAAGAAATAGTGTACACTCTTTTTCAACTGCTAGATAAGACTGAAGAAGATAAGTCAAACAGCAAATTTAGCTTTGAAGGTCCTAGTTTAGAAAGTCTGGATCTTTCCCCTGCAACTAAGCAAAGTTACCATACTTGAGATCCTCGAGTCAATCAACTCCAACTATACCTTCAGCTGCTGAGTGTCTATACCCAGTATCTTTTCTGCACACCTAGGAAATAAGCTCAGTTTGATATAACTTATGTTTGTACCATTGACATGTTCTCTAAATTGTAGTAAGGAGCCTGAGACATAGTTAAGGAATGGCTTAGATAATTGGCTTCAATCTTCTTGGTGGTGTTGCACCTTTTCATAGCACGGAAAAGGGATGAGAACAAAGGAGGTAAGGAAAAAATGCATTAATCAGCAAATCTTAAAAGAAGTCCTGGAGCTGATCAAGGGAAATCCTTAGGCTGTATCCCTGCAGAAGACACAACCATTTTTCTTCAGAGTGCATGAAGGGAAACACTGAGGGTTTGAGTCATGGTAGGACTTCAAGTTTTCTTAGACACTACTAACCTTTGCATTCAGATTCAGTCAAAAGCCTGTCTCACCATAACAGCATAATTACCCACATGTTTGTGCACTAGAAAAATATCTGGTATTTATTTAGTTTCCTTTCTTACTTATGTCCTCTGTCTTCTTTTCCGTTGAATATTCTGCCACAGACATTTTCATTTCCTGTTATAATCTGAACAGGAATGTTATTCAATGATCAGTGACACAGAAATTATCAACCAGCATTAAAAAACTTTCATTTACCTCATTAAACATTTACTGTTACAGAGCTTAGTCTAAAGTGGAGTTTCAGGAGTATAAAGGGGGCCTACAGGATTTAGTCATGAAGTAGAATCTTCCATTTTCATTGCACACTTAATTAATTTGAAACTGGAGTTTACATTTGTGTATCATTGAAATAAGGCAGAAATAGCATGGTGTTGAAGGTCTCTGTTGTATCAAAAGTTTCAGACCCAAATGACAAAAAGTAGCGGCGAACAGTGGAGGAATGTTGCCTTGCAAATCTGATGTGAGAATCAAGATCTTCCTGGGTGAGAGTCAGGTAGCAAGTGATGCAGAAATTTCTGTGATTCTGGAGTTAGACACTAAGTTTCAAGAGCAGTAGTGAAAGATCCAAGAAAACTAGAAGTTATGAAAGAAGTTGTATGACAATAACAATATCCACTGAAATGCATTTAAGGAGTATACCAGTCTGCTTCATGCATTGATGGAGGTGCATCTCTTGGGTGGATGGTAGAATAAATTTCAGAGTTGGGAACAAAGGCTGTAGAGGAACAAAGACATTGAAGAGCAAAGTTATGGTGTTATCTTTATATCTGCTGAAGATAGAGAGATACTCTTCTAAACAGTGATTCCATCCATCTATCTTAAATGTTTGTATGAAGGATTTAGTCATTGTCGCAGTGGCCCATCACTGTTGACCAGAGAACCTGGATGAAGGGATTGAAAAAAGTGCAATCTAAATCATTTTTAGATAGCAAAATGTCAAATGCTAAAAGAAAACCAGAAACACAAACCAAAAAGGAGTCACGCACTACACCCTCTGCATAGTTAATAATTTGTTTTTTTAAAGATGGGTAGTTACAGTTTTAGAATAAGATCATACATTGCTTGGTAGGTTAAATGAAGTCAGACTCCTCATGCACTGCTAGAGAATATCTACTAGCAGCAGGAAAGTAAGATTAAAGAACTGGGATGAAAGATACACGTAGAGAAAAAGGAAATTATTAAAAACTACATAAATTAATTAAAAAATTTCCTGAGTTACTTTTAAAGTGTGATTTACTTTTTCCCACAAGACACTTATAATACCTAGTGTTTCCTTTTGTATTTATTTTATTTATTCTTTTGATGCCTAAAAGGCTAGCCCAAAACACTGAGGCCAGGCAGGAGTAAGGGAATAAAAGGTGGGTATTTATTCGAAGAGCCTTCAAAGGTACATTTAGGGCAGACAAAGCCCCCTCCTTGGGGCATCACCCAAAATGGACGATAAGTCACAAGTTCTCCACACTTTTATAGGTTTGGTCCATTCGCATATCAGCACAGATTTACCAATTAAAACTTTACAATTTCCCCCTAGCTCCCCCCCCCCCCCCGCCTCCCCCCTTTAGAAGCTTGGGTCTGGGCAGCCTGAATGTCCTTGGTAAGTACAGAGTGGCACTGTTATGTCTATAGAAAACAGCAACCAACGAGATATAAAGCATACATGCCAGACAATGCAGAATTTGAAAAATATAAGGGTTAAAACCTAAGGCAACACTTTGATTGTAAAGATTCACCTGTCAGCAGGTGCTCACTTAAAAGTGCAAAGAAGTAGGATTTTGTAGTGACTGATATATTTTGCATTGATGTACATGAAGGAGGAAAACTCAATGAAAAATAATATCAAAATCTAGTTTAGAACATAAAAAATGCTGCATCAGTTGTCTAACCTAAATTAGATTCTTTTTAGTGTCTGAATTTCCAGGTGGAATGATGAATATTGATACCCAGTAATTTTATTCCTTTCAGTAAAGGACCTGAACGACAGACAGTAACATTTAATCATTGCACAAGAGTGCAGTGTGACAGATGTTTTCTGTTTACCATGCCTCTGCTACTGAGTAATGGACATTGGCCTATTTCCTAAATATCTGCAAGAAAAAGAAAACCAAAAATGGAGATGCTGGAAGTCTTGCAAGATTCAGTCTTCTGCCTGTGGTGTATGTGACCTGATGTCTCTTGCAAACCTGCAAAAATACCAGAATACATAGTTTGTTCAAGTCATAGAAAGCTAAGAGGTGAAATAAGTCTTCAAAATGAAAAACATTGTTTCAAAAATAAAATTAATAATCAGGAGTAATTATGGGTTAGTTTTACAATGGATGTTAGGAAAAGAACAGCCTCTGCTATGACAATAATTAAAAACTGGAATAGGGTGCTCAGGCAGGAGTATAGTAACCATCCATGGAGAACACAGGGAATATCTGTATAGGGTTTTTCCTCTCTTTTTAAAAAAAAAAGTTATGCAAGGTTCTTTCAAGAATGGTTTGAAGACAGTTGTTCCTTCTGTTGGCAAGCTGTTGAACTAGATTGACCTCTCAAGGTGTTGATGAGTTCTATATACTGCAGTTTTAGGTAATTCAAATAATTTGTTAGTACAGAACCGAAAAACTGTGATAACCAAGGTGGCAGTTAACACACACATAGTTATTTCCATGTTGAGGTTGAATAGGTTACATGTCATTTAATGCAACACAGAGATATAAATGTATGGTTGCCTATAGAGAAAATTGAAACTCCTACTATTTATAAGAAAATACTACTTTCATCAGAAAATATCAAAATACATCTGTGCATTCTGATTTAAAAAAGATACCTCTGGCATAGCACACTTTTAGGAGTGTCAGGTCACTTTTTTACCTGAATGAATATTCTCATTTGTGCACCAGAGAAAACAGAGAGAAATTCTGGCTAAGAATAAAACTCAGAATTACAGAGTCTTAGAGCTGACTGACACCCAGACAAAAAGATCCCATGTGATATATGGATCTTGAGTTTGATGGAAGCCTTGCTTGGCTCCTGTGGTGTTGCAGATTCACTTGCGAACTTTGGCATTGCAGAGCCTGGACATTTAATCTATATGTTTTCATAACAGGTGTGAAGATAAAGATAAGTAAAATGTTCTTGTGTTCATGATGACCTGGTTTCAGCTGAGATATAGTTAATTTTCTTCCTAGCAGCTGGTATAGTGCCATGTTTTGGATTAAGGGTGAGAATAATTTTGATAACACACCAACATTTTTGTTAGTGAGAAGGGTTTACACTAAATCAAGGGACTTTTAAGCTTCCCCTTCTGCCCTGCCAGCAAGTAGACTGGGGGGGCACAAGGAGATGGGAGGGAACACTACTGGGACAGCTGACCCCAAATGACCAAACAGGTATTCCAAGACATATTGCATCATCCTGAAAAATAAAACTGGGTGGAGTTGTCTGGTGGTAGCGGAGGGGTGTGGGGTGAGTATCCCAGTGCTTTGAGACTGACTGTTTAAGCTCAACCCACAAGTTTTATCTTTTTTTCTGATTCCTTCCCCCGTTCCAATGAAGGTGAGGGAGTGGAAGGCTGTGTGGTGTTTAGCTGTCAGCCAGGTTAAACAATGGCACAGGAAGACCAAGAAAATCATAGCTGTTTGCAGATGGATTTGCTTTCCACCTTGCCAGGATTTTACCCTGTAGATGTTCAGATTCTTAATGAATTTTGTCTTCAACCTCTTTCATCTAGTATATGAAATCTAACGTGAAAGTAATCACATATTTTTAATTTGCAGTGAAAAATGAGAGAAAATGGACTTTATATGAAGACGGTTTGGAAATAACTATAACAAGTTTTTCTTCCAAAATAGTATGTATAATAGAATTCATTGTAATTACAATTAAAGTGTATTTATTAACATTGCTGTATTTTTTTATATTATGGCAGTCTGAAACAACTTTGTTTCCTTATGTCTGTCAATAATTCCATGTGGCACTGAAAGTAAAAGCTAGTTTATATGCCCTCTAATCTGAGATACAATGTAATTTATTTTAATTGAGAATTCTCTTTATCACTTGCCAGTGAGTCCGTAACTTTATTAGGCTTGTTCTTCAGCAAGGCCCAGTAAGCACTCACAGCATGCTTATGCATTGATGCATTCTCAGAATCTGGCTTCAGTTCAGAAAGCGTTAAGACAGTAGTGTGAGTGAGAATCCTGAAAGTCTTCCCAACACCAATGTAACTGGCATAACACACTTATAGTGTGAGAAAATGTACTTCATCAGCTATTGCCTTGTTTCACACAACAAAATGCCAAGGCTTTCAGTTCTTTCCCTCTCACAAGAGTAAACAGCAAGTGTCAAGGAAAGAAAATAGGATGTCAGCAAGGAGATGCTGGCAACACAAAGAGGTACTATTAGCAAATGTGCAAATGTGCTGCTGTTAATGTTAGAGGTGCAAGGAAGCCCAAAGACTGTCTGGATTTCTGTGTTCTGCAACAGAGAAATGAAGAGGTAGCACATCAGACATGAGCATCTCTGCTGTGGAACAGAGGAGTCTTTACATTTTCAGATAACACCTGTTTCCTAAAAGAAATGTGCCACTGAAGGAATTTTCATTTCGTTTTTCAAATTCTCATTTAGTGTGCACTATAACTGAAGATAGACCCAATAAGTTCTGTATTGAATTGTGAGCACAGATACAGAGATTCCAAGAAATTTTCTCAGGTTCAGTCCAGTCATGAAAATTTTTTGGTGTTCTCTCCTTTCACTTTCTTATCAATAAAGATTATACCAAGTTCTTCATGGGATGAGGACTATTTGCTTTGTGAGACCATTTTGTAACCTGATGATACGGTTCAACCACTTGAACATCTCAGAAACTTTTCAGATGTCATTCTGTGTAATTCTGCCTGATTTTTAATACCTTCCAGGATTTATTGGACTGTGAGAAAGCACAGGAATAACCACTCTTTTGTAAAGTTTCTCCTCACGTACTAAAGAGACCAAGTACAGCAAACTGAACACATTAATCATCTGGAAAGAAAGGAAACAGATCTTAGGCCAGCACTGGAAATCATGAGATCTGGATCATATAACCCTTGACAAATTGTGTTCCTGTTGACAAAACAGAGACTTAACTGCTGTTTACAGGGTGGTAAAACAGAAATAAGAGCATATAGATGATCTATCTTTCCAACTCTTATTTTCACAAATGATAATCAGTTGAAAGGATTTAAATATATTTTCTAAAACTGAAAATTTCAGGCCCTTCCCCTTAGGATAATACATAAAATATTAAGGTATTTGGTGTGGGAAATCATACTGTAAAGTGAACAGAACAGTCTGTGACAGGATTAGCAATAGGGACTCATTTGCAATTCTGAGTACTCCTCAGAAGTCAAAGTTTACCCAGGAATCCTTGCAGACACCAGGTCCTGTCTTGACAGAATAGATGTGAGCCTGGAAAGATTGGACTGAAGCACTGGTACCAGACACAGGGCATGGCCATGGCACAGAGGTGTTATCTGTGTATAAATGTGATGCTGAAATGAAGTCTTGCTTTTTCATTATGCTATTGTAATTCCCTGTGTAGAACACTCTGTAGCTTTCCACTGACCCCTACCCCAGTATACCACTGCTGCCCTAGCCACAACAGAAGCATGTTTTCCCTCCATGATTTCCCCATGGTCCCTGAAAGAGAACACCAAGAGAACACCGTATCTTCTTTGATGCTAGCAGCACGACAGTAATACAGGATCCAATGTCCGACTTACATGTAACAGTACTAATTGGGTGAATTTTGTCAACTAAATGGTATTGTAAAACTTACTATAAATATGGGTTCTTGCTTGGGGTTCAGGGTCTTGCCTCACTCTCAGGAACATCATGGGAACACTGCTGGGAAGCCATCAGATCGGGAGGCGGCCAGGCTATCCCCTCTTGCCTGGCATGTTTGGATTTGCAGAATAAAGGTACCTATTTTCCCCTTTTCCCCATAACCATTGTCTCCAGGTCTTTCGGTCTCCTGCCAGCCTGAGAAAAAGGCATCAAATTAAACCAAAGAAAGTCAATGGAGGTGGCACTTGTGCATCTCTAAGTGTCGTCCTAAGAGTGGGGAATTAAGTATTGTGCTTCAAACCAAACAAGTTTAGTGGTTATTTTGCTTTGGTAATTTGATTGATTGGTTTATTTTTATATCGCTCCATACTAAGTTGTAACGGCAACTCAAAGTTGGAAACCTTCATAGAAGTCCAAATTAATAATATATTTATTCAAGAAATGAAAACTATTATGATACCATATATATATATAATGATGACCTCAGTAATATTTTGATTTTATTTAAAAGCACTAACTTACCAAAATAATTCCCATATCCCTCTCAGAATATAGACAAAACATGTTTCTATACTGACAGTGGGGTAGGCAGATGATCAACAGGGCTGGCACCTTTTAAATAGAATCAGTAATGCTTTTCGTGTTGCAGTGATGTTGCAGCCTTATTGGAATTGAAAAGAAGATGAAGAAGGTCAGGAGAGGTGAGCAAAGTGATAAAGGATTTAAAATGATCCCTTTGTGCAATATGCAAACTTCTCTTTACTGTATTTGTTAGGTCTGGCTGAATTGCTTGGGGTGAATAATTTATGTCACTACTTTTGGATTTTTTTCCATCAAATGGATTATTTCAAGCTCCACATTAAATTGAATTATACCTGATTAATACCTTGATAATCTTATTTTGTATTTACAAATTATATCAAATAACACCAAATTATTTGCAACCATATCTTCATGTGATTTTGATCAACCAACAGTAGAGAAAAAGTGTCTACAAAATAATAAAATCTCATAATGTAGAAATAAAAAATATCCCGTTTTAAAATATACCTTTAATTTTAAAAAGCACCTATAAATGAATCAGCAATGACAATTTTCATGTTTTTTAAAAATGTCCTTCAGGGAGTGTATGAGGCATGATAAACATAGTGCAGGTTTCTCTGGAACTCCCTGTCTTAATTTGGGATTCAAAAATGAAGGTTTCTTCTGATTGTACAGACTGCATGGACAAGAATGTACAGGCAGAATTTAGAGCTGCATTTCAAATGGTCCACGGCACAGATAATTTCTGGGGTTTTGAAACTAGTGTGATTACACAGAAGTCATTGTTAGAGGAACAAGGATTATTCCTCCATGGGTGATCTGAATACAGAAGGCAAGACAGAAACAAAGCACTTGTACCCCGATGTCCCTTATCGCCTTATTTCAAACATGGGAGCTGCATGCATTGCAGTCCTGACCCAACTGGTCTTCTGCAGGAACCACACAGAATTAGTATTCTGCTTAACACCACTTTCTCTGGGGTATCCTGAAAGAGGGGAATGGGAGTCCACAAAGGTCCACAATTTGGAGACCTTTCAACTTAACAGCCTCATTTATTTGCAGGCAAAGCCCTCCTGCAGCCTATACAAGCTGAAATAAATTAAAGCGTCCTAGCTCTAATTGTTCACTCTGCAACTTTGATTCTGTAATGGATATGAATTCAGAATCCTTTATGATGCTATATGGACAACTAAACATCTGTATCTGCTCTTATTTTATGGAAATACCAGTATCTTAAGAAACATTTTACTGATCACATAGGAACTGAAAAAATTTGTTCTTCAGCAATGATGTTGACTCTGCAGTGACAAGAATTGCAAGAGTGGGTACTCTAAAAGTACAAAAAGAGGTCCTTGACTAAACGCAGAATGCTGATTTGTTAACTGTAATGACAGCATTTCATAAAATTGATCTTTATTGTTACAATTCATCTTTGAAATAGGTGGAACTGTCGAGTTGTTTTGGTTCTTTTACTGAAAAGATGATCAGGATTTTAGACTTGACAGAGCACTCCTAATAATTCAGAACTGACAGAAGTTGCATTTATGACTTGCGTTTTTTAATTCGTATTTATTTATTTTGCCTGTCTGAATTGTACCTAGCAGATGATTAACATATTTTAACATAGGTTTTAAGAGGAAGGTAATAAAAACTTTCTAAAGGGATAAGAGGGTGCTAAAATGCCTTATAATTCAGTGCATCCTTTATTGAAGAGATTTTAACCTATCTCCCTATTTGAAATTATTTTCTACATCAGATGTAGAGTTTAAAAAAAAATAGAAATAGAAAAACATCTGTTAGTTGTATTGCTTTAGGCAAAAATAAGTTTGAATTGGATCATATTTCACAACTAACTAAATTAACTTCAGAGAACAATGCTTTTGAATGTTTTGTCTGAGGCTTTGTCCAAAGGATACTACCTAAAGGAAGCATTATATTCTGTTAGTAAATGGTTTTGTCATTAGAATTTTTACATGAAGATTGCGCTCATTTTGCTTTGCTCTTCATCTAGATAGTTCACTAGATAAGAACGTACTCCATGCACAGAGAAACAGGAAATATATTCTTTAAACAATTTCAATAAAATGTCTCCTGGACTGCTTGCTATTGTTTTGCTGGAAGGAAACCCCAAATCCTAGGTCCAAAACACATCAGTGTTTATCTTAATGCTTTAAATGCCAATAGGTTTCTATTGCTATTGTAGTAAAAACAAGCTACTATATTTAGTGGTTTTATCATTAAAGAGAGCATCAGCAGAACTGAGAATACACTATTCATATTTCATTGTTGTCTTTAGGGCAAAGAAGTCTTTGTGCAGCTAGGTGTGATGTGGGATGGAGACGATAACAAGTCTTGATTTTGTAAATAAGTGAAAGTAATTTGGCTGCACAGTCAGTCTCTGTGTGACCAGCTATAAGATTGGATCTTATTTTTTATGACTTATGACAAGAGGTTTTATATCTCTTCTATGCATAGCACTTGCATGCCTTTCTTGTTTTTATACTCATAGAATCACACAATCACAATATCAGAGAACCAAGATTGGAAAAGACCTTCAATCACTTAGTCCAATCATCAGCCCAGCACCACCATAATCACCGCTAAACCGTATCCACCTCCAGATGCTTCTTGGACATTTCCAGAGACGGTGACTCCACCACTTCCCTGGGTAACTTATTCTAATGCCTAACCACTCTTACAGTGAAAAAAAAAATTCTATTCTCTAATCTGAACTTCTCCTGCTGCAATTTAAGGCCATTTCCTCTCATCCTTTCCCTTGACACAACAGAAGAGACTGACCCCTACTTCATTATAACCTCTCTATGTCTTTCTGCTACTCATGTTATTTCTCGGGGGAAACAATAATAGGACCATGGCCAATTGTTTACAGCCAATTGTTTACCTTGCTCCCAACTAGCTATACACCAGTGCAGTGCTCCTGTTAGATAAAAATCTCATTTTCTAGTTTTTCTCTGTGGTTACTGTTTGTTGCTCTTACATGCTTACTGGCATTTATGTTCGAGTTTACATTGGTCTTAATTTTTTTTAGATACTGCCTTGCAGATATTTTGCTCAAATGTCTGAGTTTGAGGATGCCTGGCAAGACCCATCAGTTTTAACTTCACAGAGTTTTGTTCAGTGATTTTTAAAAAGTCTTTCTCTCAAGAATAAGGACAAGATTTCATTTTGTTTTTTAGATTTGGATGTGCTCATAGGCGTTAATAAATTGAGTTTCTGTAACTCTTGTGTTGCTTACTGGCTTTGAATTATGACACATAATCACATAGTATATGCATCTTTTTGACTGCAAAGCTTCTTACTCTCTCTCCACACTCCTCTTTAGTCAGATTGCATCTCTCACTATTCTTGGATATCATGAGAGCATCCAGCAGTGGCTGCTTGGGAACAGAGAAAGAGTAGGGAAAGTGCACTTCTCTCTGTACATTCTCTGATAATTTGAGTGTCAGGTAGTGATAGAGATTATAGTCATCTTCAGTTGTACTGCACTGGCTGTCTAATAATTTTTAATGTATTTTGCTTTTACAATTTGGGTGTCACCATATCCTGTGGAAAGAACTTCACAGATTCATTTACATACATTTCCATTTCATTTAAGTTCTCAGTTCTTCCTCTCTTGGAAAGACACTGAAGTTCTTTTATATCTTTTTCATAACACTTCTATTTTATCAGTTCTCCAGCTCATAAGTCCTAAGCTATTTAGCTCTTGTACAGACGCATTTTCATACTGCCAATCACCATTTTCTTCCTTCTCTGTGTTTTTGGTTCTGCTACATTTTCTTGACACAGAAGTGATCAGAATAATCCACACAGAATTCAAGATGTGGATACAATATGAATTTTCTTAGATCTGAATTGTATTTTTATCTCATTTTCTATATCTCTCTGTGGTAGTTTGAGGGGGATCTAGCTTTTTGGGTGTGGTGAGGGCCAAAGGATGGCTCTTGTAAAGAGCTGCCAGAAGCTTCCACAGCTGTCCAGCCAGGGCCTATCTCTGATGGACGGGCTGTTATGCCACCACTGGGCCAATTAGGAAGGAAGGTAACGCCTCTGTGACAACATATTTAAGAAGCAAACTCGGGAGTACACAGGCACGCACCATGTAGTTATAACAATGTAGTCATGTAGTTTTAGATAGGCAGGGAAATAAGTAGTACAGCATGTAGAAAAAACANGATGGAGCCGAGATCCACCCCACTATGGGGCAGGAGGAGGTGAACTTCTACCAGAGGGACTTTGGTCTGGTGAGGAACTGACGCAGATAACGAGGCTTTTGCTCCTGGGGACTGGACTGAAGGAGTCACGTAAGTTAAAGAAGCTGTGTGTCGCCCTTACCCTAAGTTTGGATCAGCCTGACCTGGGAGGAAAAAAAGCGGCGTCAGGTCCGGGCGGGCTGCCTGCCGACTTCTGCGAACCTGCCACAGTGCCAAAAAAGAGAGAGAGTATCTGCGAACTAGGGGTAAGAGACGGAAGAAAAAACCCCACCTCCCTTCCAGGTATTTTGCCAAGAAAAGAAGACATCTGAGGACTGAACTAACTAGGAGGAAACCCCCCCTTGGGTTCCCTTTACCTTCTGGGAGAAGGGAGGGCTGTAGGGCTGTTGCTGGTAGGGGAAAAGAGGAAAGAGTGTTTAAAAAGATGTTTTTGCTTGCTCCTTTAACTCTGTAATAAATTCACGTTATCACTTATAAGTGGTGAGCCTGTTTTAGCCTGGCTGTAATTCTCCTCTGTCAGGGTTCTTGTCTCAGCAACACATTCCTTTCCCCTGTCCAGGTGCAAAGGGGGTGGGAAAAGTGGCCTTTCATGGGGCCTTGGCCTTTGGCCAGGGCTAAACCACGACACTCTCACCACCATTTCAGCACCAGATGTGTGTGGGTAAACTCTGTTGAGCAATGAGAAGATGAACTGTCCACAGTGATTTCAAAATCTTGTCCCTAAACAACAGGAAACAGCTTGGTGTCCATCAGCTTATATGAGCTGGCAGGATGGTTTTCCTACATAATTTTTTTTGTATTTCTTGACATTTCCATCAGAGAGATTAACAGGTAGGGTAGTAAGCCCTTCTGTTAATATCATTACTTTATTCATTGTATACCACCCATATTTATTTTCCTCATGTACCTGACCGGCAGATCCACTGACTTCAGTTGCAACTCTGTCTTAAGCTGTAATAAACGTACTTGTCTCAGAACATTCATTCCTAAATCTACTGGGGTTTTTTTGTTTGTTTGTTCCCCATCACAGACAAATCTTATCCCTCTCTTTTTTTTTTTTTTTTTTTAATCATTGTATATCCCCTGCAGCACCTTCCTGCCTCTGAGCTGAACTGGTTTATTGCTTTTAACTTCACATCTTGTTTGCTGCTTAGTCAATTTGCCTGGGGATTCTCAAGCTTATTATAGCATGTTAATAAAAGCCATCTGCTTTTCTGTATTATATGATGAAAGATATGGGTCTTCACAGCGTATCTGACATCAGTTCTGACTTTCTGTCCTATTTTGAGACAAATTTAGGAGAAAACCCGTTTCCAAATGGAAGGCAGCTTCACCAGCCCCTCCCCTACCAGGTTCAGAAAGAAATTTCTCAGAAGAAAGTGAAAAAAAAACCCCTGTTTATTCACACAATATGCGTGCAGACACAACAAAGATAGAAAACAAAAATAGAAACCAAGGAAAACCCACAAATTAATAATGTCAGATGATAAATCCCCCATAAAGGGAAAAACCTCAGTAGAAAGTCCCAGAGTCCCTTCCGTTGGATGGTCCTCGAGTCTGGGGTCTCGGCGCAGGCTCCACCACCAGGCCTCCCCAGGCCTGGGGGTGCGTGTGCCAGTCCTCTCAGGAAAAATCAGCGCTTTATCCCAGGAGATGGTACAGGTCCAAGGAAACAGAGAAAAAGGCAAAAAAAGGGAAAAAAACTGGCCGAAAAAAGCAAGAGGGGAAAAAAAGGAAAAAAAAAACCCTCTCCTTCTCTCTGCCACAGCTGACCTTGTCCACCACAACTGGGAAGAAGGAAGAATCCTGGGTAGTCACCTTGTCTATAAACAGTGCCCTGGCAGGAAATCCACTTCTCTTGTGTAGAAACATAACCCTGTACTGAAAGCTCCACTGACAATGACAGCTGACAATGGGAATACAATATCATGGGGAAATGATACAGTCACCACAAGACATTTTCAAAGATGATGCTTTCTCTAAAGAATGTAGAATTGTATTTTCACTGGTATTTTTTGCAATGACTTGAATCTAGATTTATCTCATTTAGCTTCAGAGGTCTACCTGAGTTACCTGTAATAAGAACACAGTTGTTTTTGATTCATTGGGGAATCAATACAGCAGAACTATGTATAAAATGATTCACACCATGTAAGAGTTGGTTCCGAAATCTCAGAAATACCTGTCTTTCCCTAGCTGACACTAATATGCAGAACTTAGAAGAGTTGTGCTGATAATTTAGGTACTCCAATTGCATGCTGATGTTAGATTAATTAATTCCAGGCTGTGGTATTCTACAATATGAATTCTTTGGAGCCACAAATTATTGAAAATCTTAGTCTACAATAAAGAAATAGAATAAAAATGAAGGGAAAAAGAAAGAAAGAAACAAACAAAGAAAAATAAATAAAGTAGAAAAATAGGTTATTAAACTCCCTGATTAACAAATCAGAAAAAGTATAAAATATTCTTAGAAATACCTTGAGAAAAATCTGTCATTCTTTTTGTGAGCAGCTTCTACAACAGTTGTTATTGCTGATACTTTCAGACAAGACAAATACGTGTGAGTATAAATATAGTTGATATGGATAAAAGACTACTAAAAAAGCTCAAATTCTGCTTTAAAGAACTTTAAAAGGAAGAGGAATAATCATATTCCCACATTTTCCCTTACTAAAAATCATCACTCTCACCTGGCTTTGACTCTGAAAGAGAAAAATAAAGGGCAGCTGGGAGGGAACACGTTGTCTATAACACTTCTTTCAACAAACAAAAAATTAGATATTTCTGCTGGATGGAATAATAAGGATTTTTCTATTGTGAGTACAGATTAATGCCCTGTAAGGTGCTTTTGTGCTTTTTTTATGTATAACTACATATGAAATTATTCAGAAGACTGTCATAACCTGTCACAAGGGCTGTTTACTCTATGATACAGAACTGAGAACATTCCCAGCCACATGCTATCTATCTCAGAAAGGTCTGAGCCTGTGCTAGTATAAACTTTTTACCTTTGTAGAGGGAAGCCCATAGGAATATGGCACTTAAAGGATGCGTGTTTTAGCCTGGAACAAAAATGTCTGGGAATATCATAAAAGGGCCCTACTTTTCTGTAAAATTATTTTCTTTTCTCTGTTTTGAATTCTCTGTGTACACTTGAGATTGAAGGGGATAATAAATAGGTTACTCCTCAGATTAAATCAAAAGGACATTTCATTAAACAAGTTTTCCCACCTATTATGTAAAACACCTTTGCTGACCTACTACAGAATTTAGTAATTACCAACTAAAAGGAGCCTAGCCCCTCATTACAGAAGATAACCTGGTATCTCTGCTATATCTTAATTATTGTTCTCTGATAGGGGCAAGGACTGCATAGAGCTCCTGAAACCATCTCTACCTCAGTTTTGAAACATGAGAAACCTAACCTAGAAGAGCAAGTCCCCTAGACCTCTTCTTCATTCAGTAGTTGCGTTCTGGAGGTGCCAGCCTCATTCCTTCTTCTGGTTAGAAGCTTAAGGTGGTTATACTCAGAAGAGTACTTAGGGTTAGATTAAGTTTATGGACCTAAAATGTTTTTTCTTTTTGAAATGAAATGTTTCTGGAATTGTTTTGCTTCCATCATGTGTGTAAGTAACCATAAATTTTGAGGTAGACGTTTGTCCCACCTAATCCTTATCTGAATGCACAAAGGAGCAAAAGGCCAACAATGTTGGTAAGTTTTCTGTCTTTGTTCTCTGTGGTGGTTAATGTAACAAGGATATAAATGTAAAGAGAGAAAACTGCATTAACCTACTGAAAGTGTACAGGATCTTCTGATACTTTTAGATTAGGTAAGTCATAAATCGCAGAAACAGAGAAACTCAAGAAATTACTGTACACCCATCCCACTATTAAAAGTGTGGAGTAACAGAAGCATTGCAGCAGACCTCTGAAAAGACAAAAGAGAATGAAGGGGAGATGGAGAGCTCACTGTTGAGTATAATTTAGTGCTTAAATTTCTGAAAAGAGCTATTCTCTTTTAAATAATCTCCTCTGAATGTACCAAAAAATAAGCTAGCCAGATGCTAGCTTCAGTGTACAACAGTCTTTTTATACTTGCAACACTAGAAATAATTGGTATCTTTATAGCATCAGGCAAATGGGCTCTATTGAACAGTCAGATACAAAAATGTGTGGGAATCTGTTGTCAGGGAGAATCTTCAACCATTGTGTTTTATAATAGCAAAGAACTGGATGGTGAAAAATGATTCTTGCCCAGATCTAAGTGATTTGGCATGGATGAGATTAGGCAGAAGGGATGGAGGTGAATTTCTTTCTCACTTCTCAGGGCATCTCTCAGATATTAAGGAAGGAGGCTGAATCCTCGAGCTCTAGAGACTTTATGACTGTGTTGAAGTATATTCAGTAGAGGATTCAGGGGCCATTTCCGCAATACGTGTGCACATAAACTCAAACTGTCATAAGCTGTGAGAGAACTGGACTCAGGTGAGATACTACAATTAGAAGCATATGCTTGGTTTTAAACACAGCAGGCACATTTTGTAGCTGGGAACAGCTGTTGTTATGACTGTTTTAAAGATCTGAGCACAGGAAAGGACAAGGGACCTTTATAATATATGTGAGAATAATAAAAGCACAGCCTTAATGGAATTTTCTCCATTTTATTTTATTTAATTAAGGGTATGGGACTAAGAACCAAAGTCATTTTAACATTTATTGCCTAGAATATGTTTTATATGTTTTCTTCTGGTCATTGCTCATAAAGAAAATTTGTTTAATTTGACAAAGCTTTAGAGTTCAATCCTGCTTTTGTCAACAGATTTATTTAAAAGACTAAAGATGTGCTCCTGTCCTTTTTTTCAATATGGGAAGTATATGTGACTATGGATGAGAACCATGGACTATAAAATGTTTAGTTCTTTTCTGAATGGAGTATGAAAACATGTAATTTTGCTTCACTACCTGTTCAATAAATTCTGTCTTCAGATTCCTCTGTTTCATTAATTGTATTAGCTGAAAGAACCTGAAGAATTAGCGGGATAAAATAGGAGTACTGAGGTTTAGGAGAGAAAAAAGTAAAATAAATTCTTACTACTCCTTACCAGAACAGGAAACTGAATCCAAAATACTAAAATGTTTTATCACTCGCCTGTACCTAACACATACAACAGTTAAAGTCTGTGGTTAGTCTCCAAATAAACCAGGGACCATTTGGAGACCCACTCAAAGGGTGTGGCTCACCTCATCACCTTAAACTTCCTCACATTCCTTCTCCAAAACCAGAGTCATTGTGTTAAAGTTGCTTAGTGGGACCCTTTTGTTCTTTTTCCCTAACTGCATGTGCTTTTTTCCCTAGCGGAGCATGGGTGTTCTCTACTAATTGTGCCAGAGCAAAAACAGTAGAGAACACATTACAAATTAAACAGTATGGGTGTCACTGCCCTGGCCTTAATTTGTCCAGTAACACAAATTCAGCCAAAAGTTCTTAATATTGAGAAGAAAAGGGAATTGACAGTGGATTTTTATATAAAGACGTTTTCTTGTTGAGTTTACATTTCAATATTTCTAGAAAAATAGACAGAAAAAGAGATATTGTAGATAATGCACTCAAAACCTAGGAAGAACAAGCTACAGTTCAATTTGTGAAGGTAGCACAAATTACAGCAATTTAGTCATATATTCATCCTGTGTGTTATGTAAAGCAGAGGCTCTTGGAAAAAAATCCTGATGGATGACTTTAAAGACTGTTGTAGGGCAAACATCCAGAGACATGAATTACAATTGCACAGGTAGTCTTACTGGTAGTATGTTGCTTTAGGCATTATATTTTTACGTATAGATAAAATATTTCTAAATCAGTCTGAGCCAAAAAGACTGACCAGTCTCCTTATGAACACAAGCTAAGTTATATAGGCTTTTGAAGCTAGTTTCTGTCATATCTTATTCACCACAGCAATTTTTTTGGCAAAAGAATATTATTTATTTTCTCACATTTTCTTGTAATTAAATCAATCTGTGGCTGTTTTTGCTGGTTAAGTGCTAAATTTCTTCGAATAAGACAGTGTTTTCTGATCTGTGGGTTTCTGTGGCGGTGTGTGTGTCTAAAGCCACAGCAGGCAAGCCTCAACAGTGGTGGAAAGAAACTCAGCACACTGCCCTCTGAGTCTGCTTCTGGTTAGGGTGACACTTTGTGTTCATTCCAGAATCCCTTTTGGTTGCTGTTAGCATAAGTTGTTACTATTGGTTAGCTTCCCAGTTACATAATGTTCTGTATTTGGTATTGTTCTGGACAGTTCGTATCTCCTCGGTTACCCATTGGTTATACTGTAATTTCTGTACCCCTATTGGTTGTATCCCTCTCCCCCTTTCCCTATATAAACCCCACTCAGTCCAGAGGCTGGGTTTTTTGTCTGCAGAACCCTCAGCTCGCCTGGACCCTAGCACCCTTCCTGCTCCCGATCCCGCTCCTGGACCCTTCCCTGGACCCTCTCCTGCTGCCCTGCCCTAAGTAAAGAGCTGAAATCCGGACAAAGACCCCTCCTTTGGTCTTTGCTCTCGCCGACACACCGAAAACCACCAGGCTAAGGGCAAACCTGCTTAGCAGAGGAGCCAGCATTGTCCAGCTAGGCACCACTGGAACCCTGCTTTGGGGAAAGGCGCTGAGGCTTAGCAGCCAGCCCCCACACCACCAGGGGAAGCGAGTGCAGGATGCCGTGCACCCTCGGGCCTGTCCGCAGCCCTTGGCTGAGTGCCTCCAGCACTTCAGGTTTCCATATACTTTCAGTGTAGAGCTCATTAGAAATCCAGTTAATAAAAGCACTGGAATCTAGACAGCTGTTCTGCTGACAGAGCTGTACAGAGGACTCAGTATCACAGATGTTCAGTAGCTTTTTTGACATCTTGGGCTGTCCAAAACATCTCATAGGAGCAGAGTTATTATAGGATTTTTAAGGCACACCCTCTCTTCTCTAGAGGTAGTTGGAAGCCAGGTTAAATACTCTCAGAAAAATGACACCGGACAGCAGGAAACTAAACCTAGGCATTGCTTTATGGTCACACAGTCCTGTGCAGGAGTCACAGGACACCTATAGTGACATACTGAGTATGTTTTTGTTGCTTAGGGAGAGCCATATGAAGCTTAGTCACATGTACATGCAGAAATGACAAATGTTTAATAGGGAGATAAATCCCAGCCTCTGGGCCTGATTCAGCTGCCAATACAGACACCTGGTACCATGTGAACTGTGCTGGGCTCTCCTGCCTAGCCTTTGCTGCTATTTTTTATGGACATGGGTCTCCTGTAGATCCTGTGTCATAACTGCCAGCTGTATGGGAACATCTCTGATTGTTTACATCTTGATGACACTAGATTCCTGTATTTCAAAAATCACTGTATCTGAATCAAGCACAAGCATCTTTCCAATATTTCCAGATTCATTCAAAATTGAGCATTTAACAGTAACTAGAGATAGATATGTCCACTTGCCTTTAACACAGGAGACATTTTGAGAAAAAAAAAAAGCTGTTGGCTTTGCTGTTAAGTTGCTGTTCTAGTGTGTTAATAAGGGTCTAAGCCTTTGAAATTGTTGCTAAAAACTCAGGACACTTCTCAGTTTATCCAAAACCAGAAAATAAGGAAAGACTTATGCGTTTCATAAATCACCAGCATTTAGTACTCTCAGGAATTAATAGCAACACCAACTGATATTTCATTGGTGAATTCTCATGGGAAAAGTTACAGATGAATTGTAGCAAGAAGTTACACAATGGTATCCCACTGGAAATTGCAGTTTCATCACACTAGGAATAACCTGTGTGAATGTGGTAATAAGATGGTATTCCTCTGGGGGAAAAGAAATTACCTGATTACCTTGATTGTCCTATAATGGTAATGTTAAAACATATTTTGTTATATAGTCCTTGTTTACATTCAGGCAGTTCTGAATTTTTATATGATATTTAAAGTGCTAAAGCCTGGAATGCTCTCAAGGTAGCGACAGCGCTTTTATGCATGCGGGATCCCTGCTGGGGTGAGTTATATAACTCTCTCAAAGGACAGAGTCCTAGCTACCGCAGATAACCTGTTTCTGCTGGCTCCTCTAGGACAAGAGTTCCCCAGGCGTGGTGTGCTAGCGCAGACGAGAATAAAAGGCTTGATAGAGGGCTCTTCCTCGGGATAACAACCGTTTATTGTGAATCCAGTGTGAATCCAATGTTGCTTCGTGAGGGTCCAGAGTTATCCAGGTGGCTGAATAATGCAGAAGAAAGAGCAAGGAAGAAGCCCTGCAGGGCTCTTTTAAAGGGAGATGGGATCAGGAAACACCCAATGGGGAACGGCATAGTTCAAAGTGACCAGTGGAGAAGAGCTTTCCAGGACATAGCCATATATGGCATCTGAGATATAGGTACAGGTAACACAAAGGCAATATGGGATTTTACCACAGCTCTGGCAGAGAGTTCAGATATAGGAAGAAGAAGGCTGAGGGCTTTGCCTGGGCTTTCTTCCCACCAAAACCTGAAGCTCAAAAGCAGCAGCTTCTGCCAAGCACGCTGCTACAGATATTTAAATTATTTTCTTTTCATGTTATATAAATGAAAAAAAAATTGCTGTTGTCAACATACAGGGTTCTAAGAAGTCCAAATTCATTCTTGTGGGGGACAGAGGGAAGTATTCTTGACACTAATAATTACAGAAATCAGAGTTTTGTGATAATCTGTAAAGAAAAACTATCTCAAATGCTGTGTTTCCCCTACAGAATGCGAGATGTGATTGAAATGTGAAAATACGGTCTCCAGCCAGCTATATTACTATGAGTGCTGTGTCCTTGCTACTGCAAGTAAAACAACGAGCATGGGAGGGGAACCATGCCAGTGCTATGTTCCCTTCTAATTGTCAGTCCCCTCAGCCAGCTCTGTACCCAAACCAAATTCTCTGCCACAGTTTTGCAGAGAGAAGGAGAATGCTGAGCAGCTTGAAGTTTTGTAAAATATAATGAATAGCAAAACATCTCCATCCTCATTCACATAACTCTATTGTTCATTCTACTCATACCTTTTTATTGAAAACACATACACGAGAAATGGATCTCATTTTTCATTCCTTTTTTTCTCTAAAAGTGGCATTCAGAAGTGCAGACCATTTTAATTAGCAGCTTCTAATACATCTAAGGTCTATTATGTCAGGCTTGGAAGAAATTGATCCTTTCACAGTCAGAGCATTACAAAGAATTCCAAAATCCTTTTTCAATCCATGTGATCTGTGTTGAGATGTGTTGAGATGCATTCTCTGGGAAATATCTTTCATCACACCACAGGGAATTTCATGCTAGTATATTACTTTTAAGAATACATTTTTATATTTTTTCCATAAGGCTTTTGGGAAGTATTTATATGCACTGTCACATACTAGGGTGTCTGTGCATATGCTCCATGGCACATAGAATGATGATAGAATAAACTGAGGTCCAGCATAAATATCAGCACACTCCCTCAGCTATCTCATAGAACAGTTCAGCTTCTTAATGTGTCAGCTTAAAAGTAGCTGCCTTACATCTACTGTGTTCACCTACAATAGAGAGGCATCCACCTCTCTATTGCTGCTGTTTTAGAAAAGAGCTTACATTGACAGCAATTCTGTTTTCCTTTAGAAAAATCCTTGAAACAAAATGGTCATATCTGCTGCTTTCTTGCCTAAAATAAATATCTGTCATTTATACTACACCAGACTCTTAGAAAGTGCTTTTCAAAAGGTAATAACTATTTTTTTTGCAGCAGTCAGTGCATTAGGATTTGCTCGTTTGTCAGCTGGGTAACTGAAGATGTAAGGAGGATAACTGACTTACTCAAGGCCACACATGAAGTTCATGGTAGCAATAAGTGTAGGGTTCAAATCTTTTCTTTCCACTGTTCTTTTGAATGTTTTTCCACTTTGTGAATAAAAGACCATTTTGTTCCGGTTTTCTCAGGACTAAGTAATTTATCAGTGAGGCGAAATAAGTTGTTCTTTTTTTTTTAATGTACATTAATTTTCTCAAATTTTTAAAATTACTGTCCAACTGAACAGCAATCAAAGCTGTTTTCTATTTGCTTTAGAGATGGCTGTTCACCTACTCCAGATTAGATGACAGACTCCAGTACTTTGTCCATAGAAGGACTTCCTGAGGTCTGGAATGGGAAATGAGACTTACCAAAGGTAACAACTTTCCTTGCCAATACACAGTTTTTTGCTTCAATCAGGAAATATATATATATATTTTTAACGCAATCTATAAGAGTACAGTGGGATTTTATTATCTTCATTTCATACTTCCCTATGTAAAGTTGAACTAAGGACTTTATTTTCACCAAAGATGCATAACGGCATGAATTCATCTGGCCAAATGTAGTCATCTAGATAATAGTTTGTAATGCTCATATATTACAACTGACCAGCTGAGGTGTGGCAATCCAGACAGATATCTAAGTTTACTGAGGTGAGGGTTGTCAATGCTGCATTCTGTTGCATTCAGAAATTTAGGACCATTTTTCTTCTCAGTCTAGGTGAAACGTACCCATTAGAAAGTAGATTTTTCCTGTCCTCATGGGCATAAAGAAGAATATAATGAAGTTGAGTGGCAGACAGATTACAGTGTATTCTTTCTTCTTCAGTTCTGTGATTCTAACATAGGCCAAAAACCAGAGTTAAAACAGGAGAATGGTGTTGAGTCCATGAGGTGTTCTAAGGCTGATGGGCAGTAAACTCTGTTTGCAGAAAGTGCCATGAAGAAATTAATAATAAAGTCACAGCACAGAGGTGCATCTGTGATCAGGTCACTTCACTTGCATTTCATTTAACTGCCCCTTTGAGAGGAGAGAGTATTACTAGTAACAGTGTTAGGAACTGCCCCTCGCACGTTTCCCAAATGTATTGAGTATTGTCTGGAAAAATATGAGGAAGCAAGGCTAAAACAATGTCTGTGAGCTAGCTTGCAATTAATACCACAGCTTGTTTGTCACTAAACCCAACTCTGCCTCAGTTTTGCTTTATTTAATAGGGCAGACTTAGCTTAAAATTCTAAATTCAGCTCTGTCAAGTACTATGTCCAGTGAAGTCAATGCCCAAAGTTTTGGCCCAATATGATTTGTATGCTTCTTTTGTTTTGATTATTTAGTTGTTGCAATCTTTCTGTTTTTCATTTTCATGTAATACACATGGCAGAAAAAATTTCTATACAATGGTAGTGACAAAAATTGAACAATTGCATTTAGATTATAAAACTGCATTAATTCTGAAAGATAAGACCATTTGATCATAATTTGCTGTCTCATCTGAAATGTCTTCCTTTCTTCTCATCTGTGTTAACATATCCTTTTATATCTAATTGATTTCTCATTCCATCCACATGTGTGTAAATTTATGGTTCCCTAAATCAATATGCAAATGTGGGCTAAACAGCCCTACTGTGTAGGTGTGAATAGGCCACTGTGGCCATAGTTAGCAATACACCTGTTGATGTTGATGGTTATTTATTGCCATTGCTATATTGTGTCAGAAAAGCCCAAAGATCAGTTTATTACGTAGAATCCCTGACTAAATTTGACAGAGCAGTGGAATGGACAAACTTATATGAATTTTATCTCACTCAGCGATTGCCATTTTAATAAAAGGTAGGTTTTACACACTTAGAAAATTCTTAGGATAGATTTTACATTTGTGTTCATTACTTAGAAGGGTTATTTGATAGAAGAATTCATTTACACTATTTAAACAAGTAAAGGTTTCCCTTGCAAAGTGCTAGTCCTTGTATACAATTACATTTAGTTAAACAAAAAAAAATTAAATTTTTTCCAAAACAATTCTGGTATGTGCATTTTCTTGTGAAAATTTTTCTAAGTACTAAGTCTGGGTATTACAGGCAGCAAACATCACAAATTCTATATACTGATGTTGCTAAACTGAAATCACAGTATTCCTTAAACATAAAATCTTAAAATACTTTTGCTAATGCATTCTGTTATGCAGAATAAAACTAACTATGCACTGAACTGCAGCCTGCATGCCTGCCAGTATGTCACTTGAAATGATTATTCCCCTTCTGTTCAGCACTCTTGACATCACATCTATTCTGCATCCAGTTTTGGAATCACTTGTGCAAGGAAGACAGAAAACTAGACTAAGTCCAGAAAAGGGCCATTCTTAAGGACAATTTAGGGGACTAAAGAACTGGAAAACCAATGGGACACTGAGAAAAATTAGTTTATTCATTCGGAAGACAAGAAGGTTTATAGGACTGAAAGACTGTTTTCACATATCTAATGCAGGATTGTGGAGAAGAAGTCAAACTCAGAGCACAGCAAATGCAGAAAAGCAGAGATGCAAGTTGCAGAAAGGGAAATTCAAACTGGCTGTAAGGAAAAAAAATTACAGGGATGGTGGTAAGAACATGGAACTGGGGCCTAAAGCCCTGAGGGGTCCCCATCCATAGAATTATTGAAAACTTGACTGGGCGACTTTGATTGACCTGGAATGTTTGATTGACCTGGAAGTCATACTCTCTGAGAAGTCTAAGAGTTCTGAGGCATGGTCTGCCTCATATCATATGCATTGTTTCTGATTACATGAAGCAAACCCCTAAGCGATCGGCGTTGTTACAGCCTCTTGTTTTCTGAATTGCAATGCCTTACTTGCTGCCAAAGACAGCTTCATATTTTCCTGAAGTAAAACAGACATGTCTGTACTTTGCACCCTGTTTCTAATGGAGGCTGCTATTAGAAGTGATGAAGTCTCAGTGACAGATTTGCTTTAGTGTGCAACTGCAAAGAAAGGGGCATGTGTATTGACACAAGGGATTTCCTGTGTCATGTCAGAGGCGTTTTCGTTTACCTGCAGAAGACAGCAAGTGGCAGTGTATGAGGATTAACATATACTTCAGGATGCTGCCTTTCCTCTTTCTTCTGTTTTGATGTAATATTGCCTTTAAGCATCCTGAAATGGAATCCCTGGAGATAAAATGTAAGAAACAAGGGATTATGTAGAGGTGTTCAGGAGCCTGAATAGTGCTGTGGATACCTGACCTTTGTTAGTGCTACTAATGATTTTGTATACTCATTGTGTCTGCATATCTTATAAACTGTTATTCATAAGATTCAGAATCCAATATTCTCTTAAGTAGCTCATTCAATACTTTTATCAAATCCTTATTGCTGATCACTGGTATGCCTGAAGAAAGTCCCTAGAGAAGTCATCTTTTATTTGGGAATGTTCTGAGGGCTTTTTGTAGCTACCAGGCCACAAGGAATGGTGGCTCATCCCCATTCTTTAGTTGCTAGACTTACAATGCTAAGACATCACACCAATCTCATTGAATCAGGATGCCTCATCAGCACTCTTGTTTTATGTAAAAGAGTCAGAATTAATAAAACAAAATAAAAAAGATAGACATACTACAAAGAAAAATAAAAGTGGAAGACGGATATAAGGAGATTTTCTAGAAGATCTTGTATTGTAGATAATACAAGGTGTAGAAAAACAAAAAGACTGGGAAGAAAACTAGTGAAGAAATTATGTTCTGCACTTGGGAATCTATGTACTACTTTGCAGCTTGAGAAGTCCATAAAGGAAAGAGTCTTCTGTGCTTTACATGCTAACCTGAAGTTATATTATCTTATTCTGCCATGCAATGTCAAATGTCTCTTGGAAACCTAAATACATTATGTCTATCACTTCAGCCCTATCTGCTCCCTGCATTCTCCTTTTGATAAGACAGAGATTTATATTCTTATTCTTCTCTGATAGGTGCATCAATCTTTGCTGTCAGGTTGCCTGTCCAAATAACAAACCTGCATATCACAGAACTGTTTTAAGTGTAATGTTGATAGATGTTGTTTGTGTGCACTTGGCATCAGCTTACAGTCACTTCCCTACAAATTGCAACCTTCTCAAGAAACACTTCTTTTCTTTCTTTTCAATGTTATCACCGTTAAGAATTAACTATGGTCATAGAGTCATCACTTGGGACATTTCTAGGAATTCTGTGCTTACATGTCACTAGACTGATTCCCTAAGCTACTTGCAGTACCCAATGCTACCATTCTCTTTCTGGCTTCAAAAAACATGGTTTGCATTTTGGTGAGAGAAGAGTTGTCAACACTGAAAAAAATGTATGTTTTCAGTGTCATCTCTGGTCTGATAAAGTATTGCAAAATGTTCTCCCTCTGTACCTGCTGCTGCTTGCCAGCACTCACCCACAGCCTTCGATAACCTCTCAGAGACCTTCTGCTCTCTCAGCTCCAGGCAACAGCTCCCCTCTCCTCCCTCCTGCCTACAGCACACACCTGCTTCCACCTTTCATCTACTCTCAGGTAAATTATTTGTCCAAATACAATCTCTTTCTCCATATTTGTACCCTCTTCTGCTTGTCTTTTTTCTGCCACAGAAGCAGAGCACAGCAACTAGACCATGACCAAGTAGATGGTCTTGGCTTGTACAGTCAACGGCAAAAACCTGAGTCCTTCCAAAAGCTCCTGCTCTCATGGACCTACAGCAAGGAACTCTCCCAGAATGACAAAAGTCAAGCTGTAATCTCTCTTGAGTGCTGCTGCACTAGCTCCTTATATAAACAGGATACAGAAATAAAGTCAGAATATTTTTTTAATGCAACTAATTAATTATTTGCTGGCTAACACTGCACCATTATTAAAACTCTTGGCTTATTTTTTTCTTTTTATTTTGAAAATATTATCCTTCTTTATATTTTGCGTTCCTAATTTGCCTCCCTCATAACTCACAGGGAAGTGATTTCACACACTGCTCAGCACACTGCATAGGAATTGTTAATTTCTTGCATAAGCTACAGTCACCTTCGTCTGTTTTTCAGATTCAGATCTCTTGAAAAACTCAGTTTGCAAAACTGGTATTTTACTAGTAATCTGTAATTATAAAGTCACAGAAGGTCTGTTGTAATGCACTGTTTATGAGTTTGCTCTTTTCCACCATACCCTCATATATCGTTACAACACCTATAGATGTTCAGTGTGTATCACATACAGCAGTATATTCTAAATGTTATTCATGGTATTTTAAAGTCCTATTGCCTCAAGTGTTTCAGCATAATCAGATTAAATATCACAGTCATGTGGGATCAATATTTTTATGTGATTACAAGTCCATGTAACTTTTTTAAAAACTATTTGAACAGTGCTTATGAATATTGCATCTTATTAGTATCTACTAAATGTGTAATACTTTTTCTTGCTGTTCCCATCCCAGGAAAGTCAGTAGAAAACTTATAACAGGTCACAGTGAATCTTTAGACCAAACTTAAAAGGGTATGGCATTGTCATTAAAGTTGTTTAACAATGGCTATGACAGAATTATGATGGCTTCAATTCTAATGTAATTCTAGCGCAAGAAAGCTTGCTTATTTTTTTCTTTAATGGTTGCATACAAATTTCTAGCAGAATGCAGTTAAATTTTTGCTAAAGCAATCTAATGGAAGACTTCTGTCCATTGCAATGATACAACCATTGCAAGGATTTCTTTTCAGTCTAAAAAACGAACTCACAAACATTACAATAGTGAACATGGCTGGAAAATTTTCAGCTAAAATTTATTTGTTTATTTATTTATTTATTCAAAACAATGGGTAAGACCATCAAGAGAATGGTTTCAAATTGTAGGCAATGACATATTAGTTTTTCCAGTTTTGTATGCAAAACGCTAAATCGTTAATGCAAAATGGAATTTTGGAAAACATCCATTTAAAATTAAAAATTCAGATTTGAAACTTAATTTTTCTATTTCATTCTGTCTCATTCCATTTCATTAATCTAAATACCTAATTAACTAACTCAAGTGTTACACTCCATGAAAAAATCCAGTTGATCTAAACTAGCCCTTTTCTGAATACAGAGTTTTAATTCTTCATATTCTTTCCAGCCATATATTTCCAATGAATCAATCAGGTACTTTTTTTACATACTGAATATATAATTTTTTGAGGACATGACACTTACAATGGATATCTTATGTCACTTTTTCTGAGGGTTAAAGAAATCAGTAATCCTCTTAACCTTTTTAGCATGAGAGTTAAATATGACCAAGTTTTGAGAACGAAAATCTTTAATTCCTGAAATTAAGGGGTTTTTGAAGAAGGCATATATAAACATATATGAAATGTAGATGTCCAATCACATTGAAATTCAGAATACTAGACAACTTTTTTCTAAGTTAGATAAGAATTTAGCAACATAACTGTAGTTTATTGGATAGCACAGAATTGTATTTTGGTACAGTGTTACAGATTGTTATATTGTATTATCGCATTTCTGAAAGACTCCCGTTTGTTTACAATTCTTTGGGCAATACCACACATTTAGTTTTTTCTTCCTCTTCCTTGATGCATTTACAATGAAAAAATTTAGAGAGAGAGAGACAAAAGGGTTGGTACTAAAGGTTAAATATATTATTATTTAAACAATTACTATAATGTATAATAAAAAGGAGATTGTTCCAGCAAATAATTTTGCAAAGTGACAAATAATCCATGAAAATCAATCCATGAAAAACAAAACAAAATAAGAAATTACCCCAAACCAACCAAGGCAACAAACAGAAGCAGAATACAAATCTAAATGTTACTGTGAATTTAACCAGTATCTGGAAAAAATAATGGAAGGAAAACAGGTATTTCATTAAAAACTCAAGTCAAATAACTCAAGAAAAATTCTTACACCAGATCCTCATCTGATGTAACTTGTTACAGCTGTATTACTTTCACAAAAATTTGGGAAGGACTTTTCATGTGGGTATTACAGCAAGTTTCGCTGAGTGAGGATCTTTCTACTGAATAGGGCAAATACATGTACTTTGAGAAAATTCATTGAGTTGGTTGACTTGATCAATCTTATTCTAGGACTTCTAGTTTCATGACTCTAACTCTTCAGCTGTAAAGTGAAGAGTTATACAATGTGAACTACTTGTTATCCGTCAAGGAGTTCACATCTTCAATGACTGCAATTCTTTGAAGTGCGGGGAGAAACGGAAATATTTATCATGTTCTCAAGGTGGTTTATGAACTTTTTAATCTTATACCTAGATTACAGCCAATGCCTCTTTTGTCAACCCTTTCATAGACTGTGAAATCAGCAGTTTAAAAAGACATTCTCAGCACAGGAAGCACGGGGGAACTAGGACACATAATCAATCTTCAGTCTCTCATGGAACCTGTTAACAGGTTTTTATTCCTGTAGTGATCCAAAGGATTAGACTGCTTGGTAAAACATCTTCACTGTCTCTCTCTCTCTCTCTCTCACACTTTGTGTCCTTTAGCCCTTTTGCCTATCTCTGGTATAATGTTACATGTTGCCTATATTTTATTTTTAATTATTTTTCTAAAATAACCATTACTACTTTTTCACTTAGCCAAACACATTCTGCTGTGAGATCACAGCTGCTTACAACACTTGAAAGATACATTTAGCATGGTATCTTCAGAAAAAAAGTAAACCGAAACCTTCTATAGGGTTTATTTTTGCTGTTTTGGAAATTCAGCCAGAAGGAAAATAGCAACAGCACAGCTGTTATATCTGTCATTAAGTGTATGTGAAATGCAAGGATCATGCTATTTTAGAACTAAATAAGTTAATATTGTCTTCTCATGCTAGTGATACCTTCATCAAAGCTGATATTTACTGTGCAGTGTTTCAATTTCACCAGCACCTTACTCATTCCTGAACACATAATTTAGTTTACAAGTATTGTTCCACTTCTTACATGCCACACTGTCCTCTCCTTTTGTTTTTTTTGCTATTTCCCTGAGATCCTGTAATAACCTTGATCTCTTCCAACCACTTCATTAGGCTCCACTGGTAGCCAACCTCATAGTGAGCTCTTGACAACACTCATCAGTTCTAGATGTTTCAATTAATAGAACCAGCATGTATCTCCTGGCTGCCTCTGTTAGCTCCTTCAAACCAATACTTCAAAACGTCCAGCAAAGCAATGCTGTGGGATGGCAACAACTCAGTGACCTCAATGCAGTGAGAATAGGC
The DNA here is from genome assembly GCA_013398175.1 of Climacteris rufus. Classification (NCBI taxonomy): domain Eukaryota; kingdom Metazoa; phylum Chordata; class Aves; order Passeriformes; family Climacteridae; genus Climacteris; species Climacteris rufus. The sequence continues at coordinate 31,355 of VZRZ01004327.1, read as the reverse complement.
TGGTCGTTGAAGCAGAAATTTTAGTCGGAAGTATCTTGCCATATGTCCCTCCTCCAAATTCAATTTTCAGCTGTTTCTAGGGACTCATAATAACATAGAAATCCTGAAAGATTGGTGAACTAGTTTGTATATGATTTTTTTTCCTTATTGTTAGTAGGGGTATGTTGTTTCCTGGATTGATGAGCTCATGAGGAAGGGAATTCAGAGGCCTTAAAGAAAATGTGCAGTCTTTTCCCGTGCACGTCTGGTGTGATCTGATACTTCTTAGAACATAAGTGAATTGTTCCACCCAATTATTTAATTGTGAACTTTTTACCTATGTAACAATCAAAAGCAATATTTGCATGTTTTTATGATAATTTAAGTGAACTAAGAAAGAGGAAAGACTCTCTGCTGCAAGCTCCTCCATTGGAGTATATATTCACTAGTAAGTGCTCTAAATTCCACATTAATTTAGTGTTTTTACACTTTTACCATATCAAATAATTTGAGATGTGGCCCAATGCAAACACAAGTTAAATCCACTCTTCTCCTGCAGTGGTTCAGTAACATGTCACCAATGTTTAATGTAAGGCAGTTAGCTCTAATTAGAAAAAAATTAAACTTTAAAATAATTAAACATTGAAATCAGTTATTGGAAGGCTAAATGCACAGACCACAAACCTGCTTCTGCAGCAGAGAAAGATACTAAGATGTTGACGTGAATACAGATAAATACTTTCTTACAGGAATAAAGAGTATTCTTGACTAATCCATTACAGTCTTTGGTGCTATCTCAGAATTGGCTCACCTGGAACTCACACACACGTTTATAGTTACATGAAGTATCATAACTAAACCTTTCCTTCTACATAGCTTGTAAAACTGGATTTGGTGAAAATATTCATCCTCAAATAAGAAGCTCAGATATGAAATATCTGATCTCAGTATATTATTAAGACATTTTTTACAGATCTCATTCTCAGTATTCTGAGAATTGAGTCATTTGTATATTTGGGTTAAATTCTAAGCAATCAATATAGGACATTTCACTTTCAATAGAGCCAGTGGAAGCTGTTAAGTTAGTCCCGAAGGGGAATTAGAATTTTAATGAATAAACTCGATAAGAAAGGTTTCTATATCTTTTATTTCCCTCTTTTGCCCCCCCACTTCTTGCTAGCAAGCAGAACTATTATGGAAGGTAATACGGTGCAATTGAGTGCATTTTACATTTGAATAGAGAACAGCATTTTTGCTGTAATTGTGATGGTTTTCTTACTGTAAAATGTGCTGTTTCTCTACAAGAATCTGGATCTCGCAAACAGTGGAGTTGAGTGCCTTTTATGTAGTTTGTAACTTATTGTCAGTTAAGGAATGATCCAATTAGTAAGTGGTTAATCCCAGGTTCCCTTAGGTCTCAAACTGTGTATTGAAAGTTTATGGAATAAAAGAGTATTTCATGCACGTCTTCACCTAATGGATAATAATCACCTGGGAATGAGAATATACAAAAAAAGAATAACAGGGGCAGCAACACAAAGTACTAATCTTTTGACTAATTCTCATTGTCACTGAGAAACATACCTTTGCAACACAATCATAATTATAATGATATTAAAATTAATCAATATTTTATTGTCAAAAAACAGCAAAAAAATATTCAATATTTCCAGCTTAGCCAGGTCTTTTGCATTTCAACAGCATATGAAAGTAAAATTTGCTATACATAATTTAATTCTGAGATATGAAACATGAGAAAATGTGCATAATTTCAAAGATATAAAATGTTAAAATGCTAATTTTTAGAGAAACCTAATTAACGTGCAAACTTATTTTATTTTGTAAGAAAACCCGGTGAACATTAAAGTAAACACAAAATTCTCTAAATAAAAGACAAAATCTTCACATTTTTATTTTGTTGATGTACAAATGCTTGTAGTATGTACATTTCACCATGATTTATCAAACTGTCTTATACAGACCTGTTATTTTATGTTTTCCAGTTTTTAGTTGTTCAGTCACTAAAAGTATCTGCCAGTTTTTATTTACTCCAGACTAACTAATCATAATTAAATTTCAGAGAAGGACTCACCTTATGATGCTTAATTTTGACAGTAATATGGAATATAATAATGGTACTTTGATACAGTAGAAGATGAAATATGATAGAAAAACCTAGACTTTTCAGTGCTGAACCATAACACCCAAATCATTTCAGTTTTGCAAGGAAAAATGGAAGTGTGAAAAACTGCTAAATTTAAAATTTAAAATATCAGTTTGCAAGTGAACAAGCAGAATAAATCTCCATCATCTTTAAGTGGTTTGCACCTTTAGCTAGTAGAATAGTATCTTTGAGTACCATAGTAATAGACTGCACAGGAACACTTTAAGACAAGTGTGAATTTTCGTGTGCACTTCTTAAAACCATATTTCATATATCGTTAGTTTAAACAATATATCCTTGATCTTGGAGTACTGTTTGTAGTTTAGCTGCAAGACTGACCTAGGCATCCTGGGTTCCCTTCACAGGCAATAGAGCAAACTGGGATTACATCAACATGATTCTTTTCATCCCCAAGCAAACAGCTAAAGTGTATGGACTAAAAGCACACATTTCTCTGAAATGGCTGCAAGGGTACCTTAAAATCACATAGACTTCAACACTACTGCTTTCATCTTTCATGTTCAGTACATCCATCAGATAAATGCTGTTCTGGCATGATCTACCTTCAGTAAACCAGTGATAATAAAGTATTCCTTTGTTTAGAAGACTGCCTTTGTGGTCCTGTCTGTAGTTATCTTCCATAGCTGCAATATGGCAGAAAAGACAATGAGCTAGTTGGACTTGCAGATTTCTCAGGTCATGTAATTACTGAAAAGCTGGCTGCTCAGTCTTTATTTGTATTTCTTCTCTAGATGATTTTCAAATAATAGAAATCACTTGACGGATTTATCTGTGTTCTGTACTCACAGTTAAACAATATAGACCGAGCTATTTTACCAAAAAGCTCGGCACAGATAGCACTACCGTCCTTTATGATACCAAACTTTTGTTGTGCTTGACCTTCAGCTGGTAACTGCAAACAGATTTCTAAAAGTGTTTTTCTAAAAGAATTAGATGATTAATAAAAGACAGCTCTGGAGTTGTTTGTTAAATAACAGGAGAAGTAGTGGTTTTGCTGAATTTAATCAGCTTAGTTAATGGTGTCATAAACAGAGAAATTTTCAGACAGAGCAGAAAAACCTGAATTTTCATGTTGATGGTATATTGACTTTCTTTAATTTTTCATCCATCCCTTATTTTTAGGGGTACAGTAGACAAGTGTGTCAATGCAAATCTTCTAAACTTCACAGAATTAATTAAAATTTAGTCAAATTATTTCTTAATATGTTGACCAGCTGGGAAACTGCTAGAGATATTTAAGTACTTTTAACCATCATCAGAAGAAAATAATTGCGTTTTTATTATGAATTTTCCTAATTTTTAATAGTGATTCTGAAACACAGTGGATAGTTAGTAGTGATGTCAGATCACAAGCCAGTCCTAAGTGTGGGTCTGTAGGATTCTCTTTTTTCCAGGAATCTGGCTAAATTTTTTATTTGGTGCAGGGAGGTTTTGTTACCTTTACTGAGGTTTATTTCAGTTACTGTTGAAAAAAAAATTTACTTATTTGTCAGTCCTGATTTGTTCCAAATTGACTCACTACCTCCTCTAACTTAAATGAAACTCAGAAGGTGCACCAAGAGAAAGCAAAAGTGCTGGCAGACTTATATAGCATTTGAATGAGTTCTGTGAAACTCACTTTAGACAAGACAGACACTCTTTATCTGATGACTGAGTAGGAATTATTCTCCTATCTTTCCTGAAAAACCTGTGTACATTGTTCAGGACTGTATTCATGGGTTTGTAGATGAGGTAAAATTCATGCCAGTATTTCTGTTGCATGGGCTGATCTGAATTAACCAGGACAGAGAGGATAAGCATATCTTATTCACATTGTGAACTGTAATGCTGAATTTTTGCATATCAGCTTTAGGTTATTGATATACAATTTTTATTGGCCAATACCTGAAAATCAAGAAGAAAACACAGTGGGTCCAAAATGCAGATGGCTGCTTCATTTATGATATGCACTAGACCCATATTCCATAGTCTAGATTGGCTTTCAGTTGGTTTCTGGGAACATATATATTCTGCAATTGTGTCTTCATTCACAGTGTGACAGAACTTAAACTTGTGGACAATTAGGGCTTGTTACAAAAGGTGGTTTGTTGGTGTGTTTTGGTTTTTTTTTTTTTTTTTTGTTACAAAACTCTTTCTTGCTTAAGCCTTTTTTGGTTTTTGTCTGAGAAAGTTTTAAAGCCTTCAGATAAGAAAATTTTCATTGGGTCAGTGGCATGGTCCTGATCATACTGAGACATTGAAAGAGGAGAATAATTGCATTTTGGGAGAAATCATTGAATATGATTATTGTCTATGTTATTGATTTTTGTAAAGTGTTTAGAAATTTGGTAAGAATTTAGTATCTTGGGCTGGAGTGCAGGTACGTTTTCCTAACACAGTTTAATTTAATAGATTTAGACCCTCTCTTCCTGCTTCAGAGCTCCTGCCTTCAAACAAATTAAGTATCTTTCACTTTATTGTGAAACTCACATGCTGTGATCTGATTCTGGTGTGAGTCTTATGTGGTACACATAATCCAGACAGTGGATACACACAGGGTTTGTATTTCTCATACAGTTTCCCATTGTTTTTGTCTGTAGCCATTCAGGTAGAACACATATCTAACTACGTGAATTAGACTGTCACATAGATCATATTATCATGTAACTTATCTTACAAATTATTCAAGGATAAAGAAATTGAAATTCTGTAACCAGGCCCTCCACCCAGTCCAAGGTTCCTTTCAAGAAGTTAATATGGCTGAATCAGTAGAAACGGTTTTTCAAAATTTTGTTGCCCTAACTTTTAGAAAGACAGCAAGACAGAGAATTGAAGAAAGGGGAAACTCTGTGACTTGAACCTCAAAGTATTGTCACTTAAAAGCTTTGGTTTTCATGAGCTGTGTGAAATGAAAAAGCATTCTAGAATGTGGATGGTGCCCGAGAAAGTTATTTGAAGTTCTTCTTTTGACTGTCAGAGAAAGTATAAGCAGACAGACACAGAGTAGCATTTTAGTCCCAAAGAAAATATTTAACTTCTCCTTTATTTTTGAATATTAGAATTGAACAAACTGATACACCTTTAATTAACAAACAATAGCTTTAATTAACTTCTCCCAGACAGGCTTTTGGGTAGTGACTCCAAACTTGATATTAAAAGAGGAATTTGCCAGTGAAAATAAGTCTAAGTGTGTAAGTTACAGCAGCCTCGAGACAGAAACAAATTCCACACTGGTAAATAATGAAAGTTTATAAACCTGTTTGTTCTGGCTTATTGGAAAAGTGTATTGATATTTCCCTTGATAAATATTTGAGGCACTCATCATCCTTTAAAAGCATCTTATCTAAAAGCAGAAAAAGCAAAATAATATAATTTGTACTCTATTTGTTTTGTCTCTCTTCTGCATTTTTGAAAGGGATAATATTTTTATGCAGCAGAAGGCTACAGCACCTAGGGTGTGAAACTCTGTGCTTGCCTAAAGCAGACTGAAGATCTGCAGAACAGACTCTGTAGCCTGAACTTCCACAGTCAGCACAGGTAGGCAGTAAACATAGGGCTGCAATGCTTCTTCTCTTTTTTGTCTTCAGATTTGGATTATTTTCTTGAAGTTACCAAGATAAAGGGTATAAAATATGTACTCTATTTGGGAATATGTATTTTTCTTCTTTTTCCCCCAGTTATTCCTCATATGATTATGTGGTTTATGAAAGAAAATGCCTCTGTACAGAAATAGATTGTTATATTTTCATCTCTAGACTAGGAGACAGTTTGTGCTGAAGAAAATCTGGAAATATTGCCCTTAAAAGATTACAGAAGAGAATGTCATTCAGGCTCAAGTAACATAGTTCTACAATTAATAAACATGCAAATTGAGTTCTACAGCATGTAGATTTAGTGATCACATTCCTGTGATAACAACAAAAGTTAATGTGCTTTTCAAAATACTTTAAATGCTTTTTCAGATACGTCTCTTCCAACGTAAACAATAGATAATGAGAAAGGTGGCCTACATTCTCCACTCAAGCTTCAAAGAAAAGGTATTCAGAACACCTACTAATGCCAATAAAGAACAAAAAACTAGTGCACATTTTTCCATAAAGGTATTTAGTTAAGAAATAAAAAGGAAATTATTTCTATAATAACAATAAAAACAAAAACCGTTAAATCAGCAATAATAACAGTAATAATAATAGTAATCCTACCTAAACCCAGGCAAAATACACTGTGAAAATCCAGCAATGCAAATAGCACCTTTTTATGCTGTGGTAAACAAATACAGGTTAATTGTTTACGAAGGTACAACACTATCAGTTGTACTAAAGTAAATACATTATGCATATATAAAAATCTGCTCCTGTCTCACCAGTCTGAAACAATCTTATGTTCCTAAAATAGACATCAACAAATCAACATCATAACCTAAACCAAAATCCTGGGGGAAAAAAAAAAGACTTTTACATGTAACCAACATCAAATATTGACAAACTAAGAGGAAAAGAGAGTTCAGACTGAAAATTTTACCTTTGATCAGTGTCCTTCATTAATCCAGACCTTCTCTGGCAATTAGGTCTCTTCTGTGACAAGTCATTAGTGTGAATGATGGAGTCAAGCACAAGAGGGTGAAACCTTGGCAAGCTGGGAGGTAAGTATTTTAAGAATTTCAACCTGAGTTCTGAGCAACAAACAACTGCACTATCCTGCATCAGCTAGTCTGGAAAAAACCTGTAGGTCACCCCAGACAAAAGAAGCTGTAATAGCTTCTGCTATTTCTTCTTTTTGTTTCCCTTATTTTTGCCAATCAGTTTGCAAATGTACTGAGTCTTCACTCCTTACCTTTATCTTAATATATGAAACATGCCTAGGAATATTCCAAGCACAAAGAGCAGCTGGCATAACACATGCTTATGCAAGCCAGAGTTTCCAAAGTGGGGATGGCAAAGAGAATGTTTCCTGGGACCTCACAGGTGCTGAATCACGCCCAGTTTTGTCTGGGAGAGTGTCAGCTGGCCTGAGCCCAGAGCATGCCGGGGACCCATCTCACAGTTATTTGAAACGATTTTCAGGTTCTGGTGGCTGGTAGTCCCTGAACGCTCTTCAGTTTGCTTGGCTGTCACACACAGGGCTTCATCCAGTGTACTGAGGGCGATTGTCCTCCCTAAGCTAATGCTGGGAAAAAGCCACAATTTATACACACTTATACACAGCCACTTAAAGCTTGCTATGCTGGGTAAAAATACTGGAATTCCTACAAGGCAACATTTTTTTCTGTAAGAGGCTTCAATCTGATCCTCAGTATGAGGCACCACTTTTTGTGTCTGCATTGCAATATTACTCAGTTCAATAAAAATTTCAAGTGACAATGTTTCCAGTTGTTTTATTTTGGGAGGTAGCTATCTGATTAAATGTTTACCCTGAGCTATCATGCTACCATCAAATAAAAGTACTTATGTGCAGGTGTAAAGGTACTTATATTCAGTTATTTGCAAGTGTAGGGTTGTATATGCAAAAGTCCCTAAATTACATGATTAATTCTCTCTTGGTCACAGCAGAAGCTTGTGCTAATCTGAGACGTTGCCTCTGCTTAAATAAGACACATTCAAACCTGTCCTTTTTCGTTTAAATTTATAGTCATCCTGTGTCCATTCAAACAGCTTGATTTTGTTTCACTACTTCTGTCCTAATTGCATGAATCCACACCCAGGCAGAGTTTCACACTGAGCCGTAGCCCTACATAACATATAACAGGGAAGTAGTTCACAGGTACAAGTAGCAAAGAGGCAAGAAATCAACTTTTAGACCTAATTGGACTAAGCAACAAATCACACAATATTTAATTACTCATCCAGTGAATATCTTATTTTTCTCATTATACTCATAGATATGAAGGAGGAAAAATCCAAATAAACTTATTTTCATTGTTAACAGAATTGTTTTCAAAGAGAATGATTTCCGTGAATCATCAGTGGAACTTTAGCTTTTATGCCAGAATTACTCAGCTTGAGACTGACTGCTTAAGAAACTTTTTTTTTGCCATTAATGGGCTGATGCAAAATGTTTTTAAAACTATCACTTTGGAATAATTAACTGGAACATTGGACTCACTTCATAATGTCACTCTGCAAGCTTTCCTTAATAGAACTTCCTCTCCTGTTCCAAAATGGGCAATTAGATAAGAGTGACAGCTGTTGGGGTGGCAGATGCCAGTGCCAACTGATGATAAAAATACTAATTTTTCTTCATTAAAAAAGAAACTTTTTCATATAGTGTGTTGGAAAAGATGCAACAAATCAGCTTGAAGCGGCAGACTGGCATTTCTTAGCCTTTGCAAACACTTGTTTGATTTTTCTAATTGCATCTAGGGACCTAGAAAAGCTAGACCCAGAAAAAAAATGGACATACCTTCCAGTATAGTACTCAATCTAATTTGAAACATATTCCTACAATAGAAGGGAAGGAAGGTGTGGGAAGGTGTGGGAAGGTGTGGGAAGGTGAGGGAAGGTGTGGGAAGGTGTGGGAAGGTGAGGGAAGGGAAGGTGAGGGAAGGGAAGGGAAGGGAAGGGAAGGGAAGGGAAGGGAAGGGAAGGGAAGTTGCTGGCTCACATTCAGCCTGCTGCTGACCAGCACTCCCAGATCTCTTTCTACAGGGCTGAAAAAGAAGGACTGAAAAGACAGTGGAAAAAAAGGAATGTTTTAATCTTGACATACACATAAGATACTGTAGCAGCCCAAAGCTGCTGCTTGCTGCTTGTGAGAAAATCCTTCTTTCCCGTGGGAGGTATGAAAACAATAAGATAACCACCTATTGTTTATCGTTCTTGTACGATATGTTTTGGATTAGGGTGGTGTAGAACCCAGCCAGTCATATACCTGGATTCCTACTATGTAAAAGGACAGTACAATAAATGGCCACCCTACTGGCTGGCTCTTGGATCTCTGTGAACCAAGGTGTGTGCTGTCTCATTATTACGGATTATTGCCATAAGATACCCAGATATATTTCAGTGAAACCCATGTAACAGTTTCGAAGCAAGTTGTGTGTCTGACCATGTTGTTCAGTCTCCCTGTGGGCAGTGAGAGGTACCATGCCTGTACTTCTCTCATGATGCAGTCCCACTGCTCACCCTACTTTGGGGCTGAGCATCAGTTCACAATATTCGGCTTCCTTTGCCAAGTCCTTGAAAGACTGAGTTAGGTGTCCACCCTGCTAATACTTTCTTTACAGTTCCCAGTTTGAAGTTCCTTTATGTTTCATGAAAAAATGTTGACACAATTTGACATTTTTGTTTCAGCCAAAAAATATCTATTAATTACTTTCTTGCCTTGAAGCTGCATTTTTCAATGACTAAACAACATCTTTCCAACTCTATCCATTATTTGACATTGTTTACCCCATGCTTAGAGGTATTAATACTATTTTGAAGGCCTGCATAATGAAATTGTGACTGAATGTGTCACTGAAACAGAGAGACTGCTGTTACAAGTCAGAAATAAAACAATTACCTTACCTCCTAACACATTGGCTTATGTTTTAACAAAGTCTTCATCTTAACTTTGCCCTCTTCTGCCTTATCATAGAGTGATCTTCCAGCACATAGAGGAAATCAGGAGGTGATATCTTCATCATCTATTATTTTAACATACACACATGTATCACTTCAGATACACATATCTATGTAAAGCAAACAAGGATACCAGAAACAGTAGAGGAAGACGTTCATCTCACAGGTGGCTGTCCACACACCTTGCTGAACGCCTCATATTCTGACAATGAAACACATTTATTTAGATTGAACAGGTGTGATCTGGAGAAAAAAAAAAGACCTTGTGATCAAAGGAATAATTTTGGCAAGTATGTGCATTGCCTTTCAGTTTATTTATAAATGTTGGGCTGCTGAAGAAGTTAATTAATAGAGTATAAAGCAAGCTCTGTCATGACAGTTTAAAGAATCTATTATTCAGTTCTGTTCTATTTTCAAAATATGTTAATGCCTGGCTTCTTTCACTGTTTTAAGGATTAAAGGTTGATCCCACTTTCTTTTCATGCAAATTGTTCTTTTGTAATTATGGTCTTTTAGTCTTTCTGGACTTCATCATATTTTAATTAATGTGACTCCTTTGCTTTAGAAAACAACTCAAATTTACATTTGGGAACTGAACAAAGGGGAAATTATCTATCTGTTTCTTTGACAATATTACACTTTAATTTTTCTTCAGCTTTAAAATTTATTGCATGTTTATATCCATGAGCAATGAGTCTTAATTTTATCTTGACAAGCTTATTTTTCCATTTGCCAAATCCAAGTGAGTAGAGAAGATCACCATGGCAGGTCTTCTACCATGGACCTTTTAAATAGACACAGACACAAAAAGGGAGAACTCACATCTGTCCAAAATTTCTCTTGCTGTCACATTGTTTTAGTTTTTGAAGAAGAAAACTTTCAAAGATTTTTTTAATGGTTTCAAAATAATGGCTGCTTATACGCAAATGAAATTTTCACAGCATCAATATGTGTTTATTCAAAAGAGACCTCTTTCCTCATTCAGATACACAGGGAACTTTCAGCATTTCCAGTCAGCATATTAGACATTATGCAACATTTATGCCTTCATGTGTCTTTCTCTAAAAATTGTTATATATGTTGTTCAGAGTAAGGACTCTGTGTCAACAGATTAGTCACATAAAACAGAGTCATAAGATTAGGCAGAAATCTGAAATATTTGCTGATAAGAAATATCTTGTACATGAATTAACTCCAGCATTGAAGCCAGGTGTTTGACGAACACTGATGTCTGCCACTGACTTCTAAGAAAGGTGAAAGAAAAACTGGTGTTTAGGTCTTCAAAAATCCATTGTTGACTGCATATCCACTCTTTCATCATTTTAAAAAAAGTCTTAGATTACTTTAAATGCAACTTGAAACATTTAAATGTTTTAGTAATCTTCAGCTTTGGAAATTGTTGCTGGGTCTCTAAAAGTCCAGTCTAACTGTTTGTATCTTTAGGTCCCAAGAGAGATGGGACCGTCATTACCATGTGCTGCAACAATCAGAAAATGTGATAGTTTTTGCCATCATCATGAATACTCCACATAATTGGGGCTTAATCAGAAAGTTCCCAAGGGTAATGTAATGGTGCTTAATTAGGATTGTTGTGTCATGAGGCAAAGGATGTTTTGTAATTAAAACACAGAACTATGCAAATCACTTCATCTCTCTCTCCCTCTCTTTTTAAGGAGGGAAAGGGACTTTTTGTATGGGCAGATAGTGACAGGACAAAGGGCAATGGTTTTAAATTGAAAGAAGATAGGTTTAGACTAGATGCTTAGGAAGGAATTCTTTACTCAGAGGGTGATGAAGCACTGCAACAGGCTGCCTAGAGAAGTTGTGTTTGCCTCCCTGGCAGTTTTGAAGGCCAGGTTAGATGGGGCCCTGAGTAACCTGATCTAGGGAATTGCATCCCTGCTCACAGGGGGATTGAAACTAGGTGATCTTTAAGGTTTCTTCCAACCCAGACCATTCCACGATTCTATGAGTCTATGATTGCAAGTACAAGGAAAGGATCAGACATCCATTCCTGTCTTTGGCTTCAGAAGTAATTTCTTATGTAACAGAAGTAAGGAAACATGAACAGTTTTAACAACCATCCTGTGTCGTATACACAGGGTTAGTAAGTTCTGTATTCTTTTAACAGTCTAGTTACATCCTGTTAATTTTTAGATTGATTTTGATCTCTGGGGTCTCTGGATTATCAATGTCTTATTTATCCTTGATAATGGGACATGTAAATAGGGTCAAAAAGGGTTTCAGAACTTAATCTCTTTCAGAAGCTAGATTGTCTCTGCTGCACCATATATCTCAAAAGAAAACCTTGAAGGTCAAGATTCAAACTCCTATTCCAGTTAACATCACTCAGAAATGTCCTTTGAATGAAGAATTTGGGGGGAATAAAAGAGAGGATAATTGTTGTACACATTTATACAAGAACAGTGAATGCAAGACTGTGTTTGAGGGGGTGTTTATGATTTACATGTTTGTGGCAGAGTTCTTGTGTGAGAATAAACAGTGCAAATAGAAGGAGCAGACTCCTGATGTGTTGTGAACAGGTGTCCTCTCTAAACTATGTGTTCATACCTAGCTTCTGGGAAAGGCAAGATCCCTGTTGTGGTGCCTCTGGGAGTGGCTGACGACCCGGCCCGGCCCTGCCATGCCAGAGCCGCGGGGTCCGGGCCCTTCTACCCCCGCACGATGCAGCCGGGGATGACACAGACCTGGGTCGCCACGAGGGCTCCCTGGCTACGGCGGCAGGGGCTGTCCCTGCCCAAAAGGAGCTCATTGGTTCCTGTGCCAGGTGCGGATCTATTTACACTACAGCCCAGTGAACTTGCTGTCGGGAAAAAGGTTGAAGGTCTCTTAGACATAAATCTTCCTAAGAAATATTTTTGTATGATGAATCGTTTCATAGAAAAGTATTTTATATTAGTATTAACTGAGTTGTAGGTGAGACTGCCCAGAAGACCCCATAGACATGCTTTAATTCAGTAGTTGCTGTGCTGGCAACTTTACCTTTGTTCCCGTTCTTCCCTAAGCCAAACAGGATCACATCCACAGCTTCTAAAGTTCTTTCAGTGCATTTTTTAGTTTGTGGTGGAATATCTGGCATTGATGTAAGTTACTGAATTCCTGAAGGCACAAAAGGAGTAATTCCTAATGAATATGAATTGCAAGCAGCAGTAAACTGCACAATAACATTGCTCTTACAATATCATAATGTCAGAAAATTTTGTGTTCTAGAGTCTCTGATTTAAAATTTGAATGAAATGCCTTACTAAATTTACAAACTCTCACAGCTCTGAGCAATATGTAAAGCCATTCTCTATGCTATTAATGCTGATTATAAAAATAACTGTTTAATTTCAAACTTTTATACAAATACTTACTAAATTGACATGATAGGAAGGAACATATGTTCTTGCCCATATGTAGATTTGTTTCTGGAAGGACATACTGTCTTTGTTGTTGTCTGTCATGAGTGTGACCATTGGAGGTCCATAAAAATAAATACCATATGAATCAGTGTCCATATAAATCAATGTCCATACACACACAAAAAAAATATTCATCCTTACTAGGAAACCGAGAATCTGAAAAGCCTGGTTATGTTACTGGGAATTCCTGTACAGGGAGATTTCTTAGACTGAAAATCTTCTTCAGCATTGTAAATATCTCTGATAAATTTAGAGGAGTGTATGTGCTTTTAACTTTCAAGTTATTTTTGGAAGGAGGAGTGAGTGATGAACAAAAGACCCATGATTACACACAAAAGAAAGGTACTTTAGAAATGTCCAGGGGTCTCTGCATGCTGATTTTGGATGTCTCACATCCTTATGCAATTTTTTTCTGCTAGAAGATCTCGTACTATATATTTCATTGACTCAGATCTAAAGATTTTGGAGTATTTTAATTTTCACATGTCAAGTTATTTTTGTGTAATTTTAAAATGCACAAATAATTAATTCCTGAGATGACATAATGAGGATATCACTGATGACATGAAGATGCTGCATAAATATGATCAAAGGTTTATCAAACTATGGAAGTGTCAGCTGTACTTGGTAGAAGTGCTAGACAGTTTGTGACAGACCTTTTTTTTAGAAAGACTATAGTCTTTTTTAAAAAACTTCATTGTTTTTTCTCCATAGACGTTTCACAAGTAAGTAGAAACACTGTATGAAAAACAGGTGGGTATGACACACACCAGGGGAGAAAATGTGAACTAATAACTAACCAATTTAATTTCTATTTTAACTCATAATAGCCAACACCAACATCCCATGGCTATTCTTTCTGTGTTAATAGTTATTCATCTGAATGGCATTTGTGAACATCAGAATAATCTGCACAAGAACAATGAAATCTAAAAGCATATAAGAATAAATTATTTTCACAAATGAAAACTCACTTAGAAAATGGTTTTATTTCTTTTGTTTCTAGAGAATTTCTCTTTCCTGTTTTACCCTGTTCTGTTGGGGTAGTAGAGCCTGTGGACACTTATGTGGAATTTTGAAAGTCAAGTGCCTCTGATCAGTTGACTTGGGGATATAGTTTTTGGCATGCTTGGTTCTGATGCTGCCAAATTAACAATTGTACAGTTTAATTTAAAAGTTAGTTTTTCTACTACATACCAAAATGTGTGTCCATGCTCCTGCAAGAAAAATGTTGGAACGGACTGCCCAGGGAGGTGGTGGAGCTATTGTTCCTGAAGTGTTCAAGAAACAGCTGGATGTGACACTTAGTGCTATGATTTAGTTGACAAGGTGGTGCTCAGTCAAAGGTTGAACTCAATGACTGAAGAGGTCTTTTCCACCCTAAAGGGTTCTGTGATTCTGTGATTTTTCATAGGATCTGTGACTGAAAAAAGACAGAGCTGAGACCGTGGTGCTTACAGTGAAAGTCACTATAAATCTTTCGTCTTAAAATAATGATAATGGAATTGCAATTAAAGTGTTTACATTTAAGTAGCAAACATGCAACCAAATTCAAATGAAACAAAATAAAATATGTAGACGGGATAATGGGATTATGTACCTAATACTCACTTAATACTCACTTAAGCATGACTAACTCAGTGTACATATAGCTCAATTAACACATAATAAATATCTGTAAATAACATTTACTGTCACTTGTCTATCTCCTCCTTCTGCTGAAAATTTCCTTAATGACAACAAGTACAGGAAAATCATGGCTAATTATTCTTCTGCGAATACTGATTCAGTGATGCCTGTGAAACCAAGGGCTCAGTTGTTTGTATCTTACTTGGGTTAGAAGGTTTTCTCTTATCATATTTTTTTTTTTGTTTAGCCTGCACTGATGAACTGTTTGAATTTTTTCTCTTCAAAAACTGATTTTTATTGGTTAGTTAAAGAGAGCTCTTGCTAAGGTGAGTTCTGCTGGAGAGGATTCTCCAGGTCAACATTTTGCTGGGAACTGTAGAATGAAAATTAAGAAAAATAATTTCAGGACAGTCATACTTACATTTTCTCTAGTATTTAATATGGATTAGTGTTATTCTATAATATTATATACAAAACATTATTTCACAAAAATTAGAAAATAAGTTGTTTGTGCTACTTTGAGGAGAGCTATTTGGGAAAAGGAAAAATCACATTGCAGCTAAGGACAAGTCCTGTTACTATTACTGGTAGCTGTAATTTCTGAAACATAGGGATAGGACTTACAGATATACACAGTTCAGACAATATATATTTTTAGTCAACACAGTAAAACACAGCTTTCTCCTCTGGTAACCATATAAGGCTCTTCATCTTACTGTTTCTTTAATGACATCCAAGTGAAATAGCATCAGGGTGAAAGCTAAGATAAAAATCCATCTGGATTCAGTGATTTATAAATCCAGTAAGCAGGAACAGCTTTGATAAAAAAAGCCAGGTTCCTATTGTCAACATTTTGTATTCTTCTATCATGAGCAAAGCTGAAGCTTATGAAATCTGTTGCTGTTTGTAATGCAGGCTGAATTCTCTAAAGGGTAAAGAAAAAAGAGTTCACAAATTATTTTGTTCGATATGTTCTTCTAAAAATATTTTTTCTGCCCTAAGATAGATTGGCAAGGGATAATACAAGACAAGGATTGTTTGTATTTCTTTGCTTTAATGTTGTAGTTGGTCTCCAGAAACAGTGGAGCATGTGGCTGTAGTTGGATATTTGCATGCATTGCAGCACCAAAGACCAACCTCACTCCCTCTCAGGCAGCAGAGACCTCTTCAATGTCACCGTCAGGAATTGAATCAGATGCCATGTGTACTGCAATGAAAGACAAAGTGAAAAGGACCGTTAAAAAACTGTTGCCTCTCAAATTTATATTACCAGCTTGGTATGGTCTCACTTGGAGATAAAAATAAAATAAATTTAAAAAGAAAAAAAACCAGGAAACAAGGAACAAAATAATAATAAAAAAATAACGCAAGATAAATCTCTACACAGAAAACAGAACAAAAGAAAGTACTGAGTGTATTACTAATATTAATAACCTCTAAGTAGGCTGAAAGGAATTGCGGGGTATCGGGTTATACCACAGGTAGATGGAAGACTTGAACTTCTCTTATAGATGCTGATATGGGTTAGATGAGTGGACAGTGAGGGGAATTGGATATTCCTGAATAGCTGGTCCCAAAGGGTACTGATCAATAACACAAAGTTCAGCTGCAGACAAGGTACTAGTGGTGTGTCCGAGAGGTTACTACTGAGGCTAATATTATAACCTGTTCATTAACTTTGGGGATGATGGGACAGTGTGAACCCTCAGGCAGTTTGCAGATGGTAGAAAACTGGAAGGAGAGATGGCTACACCAGATGGGTGTGCTGTCATTCAGAGAGACCTGGACAAGCTGGACAATTGGGTAGTCAGGAATTTTATGAAGTTCAACAAGAAAAATAACCAAGTCCTAAACCTGGGAGAAATAACTCCAGGCACAGTACAAGCCCAAGGACAATCAGCTGCAAAACAGCTTGGAAATGTCACTCTGGCCTTGCTCCCAACACTCATTGTTCTGTCCCCTTTTAGCCAGCTTAGACCACTGAACAATAAGTTGAGGTACTTATCCATCTGAAAAGAAAGTGTATTTTTTCAGAGTTAATTTTCATCTAGATACAGCTCCTTCTTTAGCCACAAAAAAACTTACTACAAGGGAAATTTCACCAACAGGCAAAAAGAATAAAGTGGGAACATGTGGGATCAGAAACTTGTGTTGCATCTAAGTGACCACGTAATTATAGACTGAATGTGCATGCCATCTGTCAGAGAAAAATTTTGCACATCATCTACAAAAAAGGTATTAGTCTTTCACACAAATTATAATGTCATGAAATTGTCTTTTGCACAGAATTCTTGACAGTGCTTGTTAGTCAGATAGTTCTTCACTATCTGATTGGTTTGACTGTTTTTTCACTAAAAGCTGATTTAAAATAGCTTATAGGTTTTCTAAGACAGAATGACCTAGGTTCTGGATTTATTTCAAGACACATAAGTTGATGTTTGCAGCCCTTCTAGAATAGAATGGGGCATAATATTAAAATACACTCATTTTCAACTGTTTGCTTCCAGAGCCATCAAGTCAAAGTCCTAAATAGAGCATGCAACTATGCTGGGTTTTCATTGAAGGTAAAATATCACCTGAATTTGTGCAAACAGTAACACAAATAAAAGATTATCCCAAGAGATGTGAGCATTCCAGTAAGGATGAAAAAAAGATACATTGTGCAAACAGTAAGTAGAAAGAACCTGGTGTGGCTGTTTAGAAGATTAAAATGTATTATGGAATATGTTGCATCAAACAGTGCAATATACCTATCTTAACCTAAGTATCCAAAATAATATATCTAAGTTGAATTGTCATGCTTTCCCATCCCATCCCATGGAAAGAAGTAAGACTCTAGAGAGGCCAATTAGTCTCAGTCCATGATATTTGCCTAAAGAGCCAAAGAATTTATGCTCTGTAAGTATCTATTTCATTCCATGCCACATAACAGTTTTTTAACATCTCATTCTCATTCATTGATTTCAAATCTAAGGAACAGCTAAACCAACCCTAGAACATTTCTGCATATACAAGGGCAGCAGGAGGGAAATAGAAAACAAAATGCAAATTTAGACAGTAGATGCTTCTTCCATTGTAGCTCCTGGGATATGAAAGAGTCTTACACTGCAGTTTTGAATTTAATTGCAAAAGTAAAAAGAAAACCAAACCAGCAGAGTCCCTTGTTATTAACAGCCAGAAGTTCTGAAAGCAATGATTAGAGTTTCCACTTAAATACATTTGCCTTCAATAAGGTCTTTTGGTTTTTTAAGCATTTCCCATGAGGAAACCATATCTATGCCAAAAGGTTTTTCTGAAAACTGAAGAACTGTATGCAGCAATCAACAGTAAATAAACAGTAAAAAAACCAGTAAAATGACATTCCATGTCATCAATAATGCAGTGCAAGTTTTACTACAATATTGAGTTCAGCAAGTAAATCAAGCCTTACCCAGTGCAATCCATAAAATTAATCACAACCTTCCTCATCCAGTTTAGTACAATCTTCATTGCAAAGATTTTAAAAATAAACACTTTTGAGCTATTAAATATGCAACTATATACTTGTATTAGTTTAATTAGTATAGTTTTAAGTGCTTCATACAGTCTTATTTTCTCAAACATCTAAATGAAAAACACTCATTGAAGAAGTGAGGAAAGATGATAACCCAGCATGTAAAATTCCATTTCAGCTTTTACCTCTCCTTAGGTTGGGGATTAAAAGCAAACCTTGAAGGGGTTGCTGTGAAGTGGCCCTCTGATTACTTCTGAAAATGTTTCAGTATGATTTATCACCTGTAGAAATATTGACAAAATTCTTGATTTGAAGATCAGATCCCAACAAGATGGAGATGATATGTTCAAACAGCAAAGCTGGATAATGCCAATATCATTAGCATGAATATTCCAAAAAGAGATATTCCTCCTCTTCCTTACAGTTCACATTTGCTGCTGCAGACTAACTCTCTGTATCTGGAGGTGACTGCTATTCTGTCCCATCCTCCTAGTTCCTACACTGCCTTCCAACACAGCAATAAACATATGCCAAGTGCCATTGGAATTGTGGCTCTCCTGCTAATGTGTAAATTTCATAATAGATGAAGTTTTGAACAAGTGGATGTTTGTGGATCCCTCATCCAGTATGGCAGATGGAAGGATGGAGTGGAGGTAGTCAGTGTAGTGGGAGGAGAAGTGTTGTGAGTACTGAGAAAGTCAAGTATGTGTCTGTCGACCACAGCTGTTAATAATGCTGTGCCACATTGTCCCTGTCCTGACATTGCTACAGTTTTTGCCACATATTCATGGGAGATGATTATTCATTAGTTATTTGCTTTCACTATTAGCTGTAAATAAGTTACACAACCAATAGACAACAGCACCATGTAATCAAGTAATGATCAGTCCTCCAGGTAAAATTATAATTGAGTTAAATTATCCTGACATTGCTTTTTAACATGCTGCCTCATTTAGGCAATATATCTTAATATATTGAATCCATGTTGAGTCACAAAATAATATCTCTGGAAGAAAAATGTAGAGGTTGCTAAGGATTATGTTGTTGAAGCTGGTGAAGCTGTTTCTGACAGTTCCCAAATGAGCAGTTCTAATATATTGTATAGCCATTATTAAATTAACCTCATATGCCTTGAGATTTCTATTTGCTAATAATTTCTACATGCTTGCCTTTTTACAACAGTGGTTCTTAATAGATAGTGAAAATTGGAGAGAGGTGATAGAACGTATTGCAAGGCCCAGAGAAATTTAAACTTCTCTCAACAAAATCAACAGCAGTTGTGAGAGCACATCATGGAAAACAATAGGCCATGGTGATCCGGCCGGAAAATCACTTTGCAGCTAGGAAGTTTCAAATGGATATTACTTGTCAATAAAGCACATTTTATATAGAGTTAGCTAAAAGTCAGAAGTGTTTATAACATGTCATGGTAACACTTTGATGCCAAAGAGTCCCTCCTCCTAATGAAAAATTTGAAGTAATTTGCAGTACAAAAAACCCCTGGGATTGTAGTTGCACAGTTGTGTACCCTGGCTGACTGATCATCTTCTGTGTACATTTTGGTAGCAGAAGCATTATTACCATTTCAGTGGTGTTTCTGATCAGATGTCAAAAATCCTATCCAATTATGAGAGGAAAACAAAAAATAGGTTATATTCTGTACCAAAAAGATAAGGAATGAGAACTATGAAATAAAACTGACCCAAATAAATATAAGAATTGTAAAGTTAAGTTCAACTATTTTTACACATAGCTATAATTAGGTATGCAATAGCCCTGTATCTTTATTGATCCAAGTTCTTCTAATTTTTTTCTTGTGTGTAACTTCCCTGCACTCCAGTAAGTAATACAACACCTGAAATGGGTGAGTTTTCCCTTTTCCAGAGAGGATATTCCCTGGGTGAACTTCTTTCTGTATGGAAGTTAAACCAAAGCCTGCTTCAGCATTTTCTAGAAATGGGTATGTAGATGCAGCATCTAACTTTGGAGCCAACATAGCAAAACAAACAGGCAAACAAACAAACAGCAGTCCACTAACCAACCAACCAAAAGAAACAAAAAGGGAAAGTCCAATTTAGAAAATCACTGTTCATAATCGGAATTGTGTTTAATTCATAGCACACCATAAACTTGGTTTTCTTGGTCAGTTTTTGTAGGTGACATCCCCTTCTACTAACCAAAGAAGTCCTCGGAAGAGAAATACTACAAATTGCGACATATAGATATCTCCTGCAGCTTTACACAATATTCAAGTCAGTTTAGGTCTGGTTCGAGGTGAGTTCATGTGTGTTTAACCTATCATAGGGTAAATAGAAACAGCATGAGGAGTGTAAAAAAATGTGGTCCTTAGATAATAACACAGAAAGGGCACAAATAGGAATCTGGATTGCAGCAACAGCCCTGTAAGAGCTATATGAAATCTATGTGGCACCTAGGCAGCAAGATTAAAACTCTGTAGTCAGTCACACAGGAGAGGAAGGAATACAGAGCAGATATTTTCCTCTGTGTATTTTCCTTGGTGCTTCCTGTTTGGTGACAGAATTTTAAGGTTACTGTGCAAGCCTACCTTTTACAGTTACTGAAGGTCAGCAAAGAGCAATGGAAAGAATATTTCTCTTGGATTAAACAATGAATGGCCTATTTTTAGGGTCTGTGTCCTGAATAAAACTTGAGCAGTGATCTTTCAAAGCCCATGACTCAATTCTTTTAGAATACCTTCATTTTGAAAAAGATTTAAAGGGAAAATAATTGAATCCAGGGATGAATTGATTAAACCATCAAGATTATATTTACTTAAGTCATCTGGCCAAATAAATGGGCTTAATAATCAACATCATATGTTCAGGAATTCCATTCTGACTGGCATTTCAGGTGTCTGCTAGGGGACAGCACTTATGTACCTGAAACTGAAAGCTGACCACCAAAATTTAAAAAGTCAGCAATGGAGTAGTAAAAATATATTTATTTTACATATAAGTTTTTCATGTTTATCAATATTATTGCTATAAGATTAGTACAAGTTTACAGTTTATATGAAAGGAAAAGTAGGTGTGCAGTCTTTAAAGAGAAACATTAGATATGTTGCATTTTAATCTCATTCCAAAATGTAAGAAATGCTTTTACTGAAGACCAATCAAAATTGGGGGGGAGGGGAGGGAGGAAGGCTGGGAAGTAACTGAAAAATATATCCTATTCTGATGGTTATTGAAGATATTGCATGAGGAATTAATTTAGGATAGGTAGGGATAGAGATACACATTTGCTTAGAAGTATCTTGAATAGTAACAAAGTCTGTTATTTACTACACACACGAAAAAAATCAGACCTATTTAGGAAAGCATTAGCTATGTGTCTTACCAGGTGTCAGCATGCAGGAGGGAGGGTCTAGCTGAAAGATGATCTCAGTCTAAGAGACTGTCTATTGCCTGAGAGCTGTCTGCTTACTTTTGATACTCGAGGTGTAAAGAGGCATCTTTACACTCTGGCAGTGGCTGTAGATATTTCGTCAACGTCACTGAGAGTATTAAAATATTTATTTTTCATTTCTCATTCCCAATGTGTCCATTGTGGCTTGCTTGAAAAATTTTCTTCTTTTGTTCCTTAAATTTTCTAATACTTAATATGAGGAAAAAATAGTAAAAGGATACCTACTTGTATTTCATACAAATTAATATTTTTTTTACACAGTTCAAGTATTCAAGCAGATTTAGACAGACTACAGGGAAAGCTGAATTTCTGCCTTTGCTGTCTGTAGTCTGTACAGTAGCAGTGTTATTAATACCATGAAAGTCACTGAAACATTGCTCTAATAGGAATCGTGTCTTTTTATACCATTTGTGAGTTTCTTCTCTTGAGAGATGGACATTAAAAAAAAGTTCATAAAACAGACTGTCAGTTTCATCCTATGTAAACTTCTTTATTCCTGTCTTCTGGGCCTGAGGGTCAAAGCATGGCAGCTGTCAAAGAAAGGAGCATTTTACTTTGTTAACCTTATATCACGGACACTTCAATTAAAGCTAGAACCATTGGGTTGTGTGAGAAGTAGCTGAAGCCCATTCAACTGCAGAACTGGTTAGAAATTTTTCAGAGAGCAACTTCATGCCAGAAAACACTAATTTCTGCAAGTTTTAGACAAGAGCAGGCCCCAGGCCCCCCAGCAAAGACTGAGGGTCCTGTCTCACACACGGTGAAGAACACCTAAGTTCAGAATATTACATGTCTTAATGCAGGAAAGTGGCTAAAATGCTAGGTTTGTGTCCTGATGGAAATACCATCATTCCTGTTCCCCTGCTGATGTAATTTCTTTTTGGGTTGTCAACTATTCACAGGATCAAAACAGGGACAAAATCACAGGGACAAAATAGTTTTAGAATCTGTATTATCTGTGGAAGGAAATAAAAACAGACACAGTATTGAAATTATACTGAGGTTGGGTTAAGAAGACATAAGTGTTAATGATAGCCAATCTAATGTGGAAAGACAATCAAGGCCTTCTGAAGAATATAACTATTTCAGTAAGAATACTCAATAATTAAATTTTTAATTAATTTAAATTAAATTGTATAACATACAGTGTGGTGGTTTCATTAACACATTTTTAACCTGTTAGCCTATAAACCAAGAGATTGTTTAAAATTCATTGTCCCCTTATTTCCATACTTTTAGTTCTGTTTTTCACTAGGAGTTGTTAATCATGATGTTGATGGGAGTAAATGTACAAGAAAAGTTATTTTGAATGTTTACATTTATGGTTTTTTAAATGTTACATTTTATTTTTAAATTATTAAATCAACTCTTTAGAACCAGAATAAATGGTCCTTAAAGGTTAAATTTCTAAAACCCACTGCGATTTTTTGAGCAGTAACTTAGGCCTTACTGACAGTTCTTTGAATTTTCCATATAAAAGCAACTTAATGGCTGCTAAAGGAAAATAGAGCATTATGCATCAGAAAGAAATGGCCTCTGGGAAAATATTATTCATATTTCACCATGTGTCCAGCTATTACTCGGCTCATTAAAGGTGAAGAAAATAAATCTCGTCTTTCTATTTTCCTATTATGCTATTCAGAAATGAGGCATGCAGTATTCTATTTTGTCTCAGAAAGGTCATTTAATTTTAAAGTCCAGGTTTTCTTCAGTGCTTGAAAATATTTTTTTGAGTAAGGAATCATTTCAGATGAAAAATTAGAATACAAATAATATTCCTTATAAATCACAGAATTTTGTCAAAATTTCAGCTGTCAGATTCCTGAAGTACTGGAAAATTCAATAGCTTGGTTGAGGAACTTTATAAGCTAAAATTTGAAATTGCAGTTCATAATAGACAGAAATAAAACGGACCTGCAAAAGAGATACAAAAGCTCAGGTGACATTCATTCAATCTTCCTGTAGGACCCAATCTAATCACTGAGGAACACAGAGAGGTTTACACACCCATATTTGGTTAGTATGTACAAGGAAAACCAGGATATTTTACTGTCAAGTGAATGTATTTAAGTGGAGGAAATTGTTAGAAAAAATTTCACTTTGTGGGAAAGAAAATTGCTCTTGCTCAATTCCAGACTGGCTCTTTAAAAACTCAGACATCAGCAACACATCAAAGTGACAGGGTCCCACCAAACTGAGTGACCAAGAGGCAGAGTTTTAGCTCTCAGAGGCAAAGGGGCACTGAACCTGCTCCTCCATCCGTCTATGTTCCTCCAGAGACCAGTCTGCTTGGCGGTTCCCCCATCTTTGCTATTTTTATTTTCTACAAGCTTTCTGCTTATACTGCAAACTTAACCACTAAAACTGAAAAAGTCATTTTGCTGGTAGTTTGCAGTTCTCAATCAGAAAATCATTGTGTGAGAAGAAAAAAAGCTGGAGTCTCTTGAAAGGCATCTATTAAATAATCGGTTTAGTTTATTAACTTTGATAATTATAGAGGATTTTCAGTAGACATTCTTCTGGATGACTAAAACCAGAAAATACAAACAAAATCTAATACTATACTTAAGAAATTCAATGGAAAGAGGTATAAACAGTCTAATAAGAGAAATAAAGACTCTGGAGAAAAAATGCAAGGCTAGCCAATTATAGAGGTTTTTTTTTTTAATCCATTGTATGTATGCATATATATTTCTAGACTTGGAAAAGAGAAAATGACAACCATATTATATGATCCACTTACTTTCTTTACAGTCTACAGGGTCATTCCTACAAAATACACTTCCAAAATATCAATTAGTATGAAAAAAATAATATAAACCCTCTTGGCTTTTAGACCTGTTGGAGTGAAGGGCCAAAAAGATTATCAAAGGGATGGAGCACCTCCCCTCTGAAGACAGGCTCAGAGACTTGGGCTTGTTCAGCCTGGAGAAGAGAAGGCTCCAGGGACACCTTAGAGCACCTTCCAGTAAAAAAGGGGGACGGTCGAGAGATGGAGAAAAACTGCTTCCAAGGGCATGTAGTGGTAGGACAACAGGGAATGGCTTTAAACTGAAAGAGAGTAGATTTAGATTGGATACTAGGAAGAAATTCTTTGTGGTGAGGGTGGTTAGGCACAGGAGGAGGTTGCCTGGAGGAGTTGGGGATGCCCCATTTCTGGGATTTTCAAGGCCAGGCTGGATGAGACTTTGAGCAACCTGAATGGTATGACCTTTAAGGTCACCTCCAACCCATTTGATGATTCTATGACTCTTTAAGCTCTAGGTTAGGATTCTGTTTTATTCAGCAAAGTGTGCTAAAATTATTTTATAGGATGTATGTCTATATAGAGAAGCACAATATCTCTATAACACAACAGTGCTTAGACCAACATTAAAACACTCTATGCATTCCATAACATATATTTTATTTATATTTATTGAAATATTTAGAAATACATGAACTATTAATGTGTGTATATATATATATATATGACTATTAAATAGATCATTCTTTTAGCTGTCATGCATAATTAATAAATTAAAAGAAACTACACAATGCTAAAGGAATTTTCAACATGGTGGATTGATGTATAAGAACAAGTGCTGTGTTGAAATGGAATCAAAACATGTTTAAATGAGAAATAAAACATGATTTCCTAGCAGGGAGAACAGTTTCTCTACTGAATCAAAATACCGAGACAAGTACAATTTTTACACATCTTCAGATCAAGACCAAATACCTTTAGAAAATATTTACTTTAGTAAAATGGGAGTTAATGGAGATTGAAACAGGTGAAATGCAACTTTCTGACGTATGGAGGGTCAGACTAGATGATCTAATGGACTTGGCAGTAACTTAAATGGAAAAAATAAACCCCATATGATGCAGAGGTGATTTTGCTAAAATCTAATACATACATACATATATATACATACATACATATATATATATGTATATAAAATCTAAAAGAGCAGTATACAGCTAACTATAACATAACCACACACATAAAATGGAGACAATGTTCTCATAGACTAAAGTAATAAAAAAAATAAGGCCCTAACAGCCCTCAGAAATGACATAATATATTGCTTAATTACCAGCACACCTGCTGTCATGGTTTAGCTGTTTAGTATTGTTACAGTCTATTTAAAACAGTGCCAGGCACAGTTCAAGAGGATTGTGTGACAAATACTGTTCCCAAAAGGGTATTATGTCTGCAGCCACAGTCTTTCCATTAAAAAATTGTTTTGGTGGGGAGAAATTAGCCATGTACTGTTGTTTGGCCTCTGGAATTTTTAGTACTATAACCTAGCCTTGCTTTTAATTTTATCTGAGACTCAGAGTTGTATGGGAAAAAGTGATTGTTCACCAATGATCCCATTAGTTGCAGGCTCCAATGTCCATGCCTGAGGTAAAGTCTCTTCCAGACCATCACATTAAGCATTTTAGATCTTTTAGGTAATTGATAAAGTGTAGGCAAATTGGACAAATCAGACCTGCTGCTCTGGCCTTTTGGATCTGCTCTCAGGAAAGACAGGAAATCATGAGCACTGCTAAGCTGCCAAGAGCTAATTTTATAAATCAACATATCTTGATTTTTTTGTTTTATAATTCTGAATACTGAATCCTGAATGAGGGAAAACTAAGACTACAGTAATGTCCTACAGAAATTTGTCCTCAGGCTCTTTTAGAAGGCACCCTTGGAGATCATTTCCAGGATTTACTGTTAAGGTGTCACAGGAGTTTACAGAACAAAGCTGAAATTTTTCATCTACCTCCTCACTTTTATCCAATATTCCTGCATTTAGATTAGAGATGGATTGAAACACTTGTCTTCCTGGGTGCAATTGCAGCCCAAATCACCCCCTTCCTCTGACACCATGACCCAACTATCAGTGGGATGATTTCTTGGTCCCATCTGTTGGAGCTGCACACCTGCATGTACAGTACATATCCTGCACATTAACTTGCCCAGGAATGCACAAAGCTCAGTAGTGTCTTGCAGAGGAAAGGTGGGCATAGGAAAGACTTGGCAAAAAGCTTCAGGGCAATTGTCCCATTCTCACCTGGAATAGAGTTGATTTTCTTTCTAGTAACTGGTACAGTTCGCTGTTTTGGATTTAGTATGAGAATAATGTTGACAACACATTGATGTTTTGATTGTTTCTAAGTAGTGCTTATCCTAAGTCAAGGACTTTTTCATTTTTCATGCTCTGCCAGTGAGAAGGTGCACAAGAAGCCATGAGGGAGCATGGTCAGGACAGAACTGGCCAAAGAGATATTCCATACCACAGAACATCAAGTTCGGAATATAAAGTGGGAGGAATTGGCTGGGAGGGGTTGTTGCCCATTTTTCACTGTAAAATAGCTAGTTTTCTCTGTTAGACAGTCTCAAGGACGATTTCTGTANATTGGCTGGGAGGGGTGATCACTGCTCAGGGACAAGCTGGGCATGGCCTGGGTGGTGAGCAATTGGACTGTGCATTGACCACTTGTTTCTTTTGTGTTTTAGTCTTTCTTCTTCCTTTTAATTACAATTATTTTATTATTTTTATTATTATTATTATAATTTATTTTGTTTCAATTATTAAACTATTCTTAACCCACAAGATTATTTTTTTTTTTATTCTCCTCCTCCTGGAGGGGAAGGGAGTGACTGGGTGGCCATGTGATGCTTGGTTGTTGGTTGAGGTTAAATCACAACAGCAATGTTTCCTGAGAGAAGTTTGTACAACGGGTCTCTCACTCCCACCTGAGTGCACTCATCATTGGGTAAAAAAGTGAAAATTGTTTTCTATGTCATTTCACACCTAGTTTACAGTTTCTGTGTCATTTTACACCTGGTTTCTTATAGAGTTCTTTTCAGTTTAGCTGGACTGGTTTGCATTACAAAAGACAACAAAAAATTAATTTCTACTTTAAAGTGGTTAGCTACCAATCCAGCATGATGATGAAAAAATCAAAAATATTTTAGTCTGATATTTCAGTGTGAGTTAATTTTCTCTGTATCTGTGAAGTAAATTGAGTGGAGCAGATAATTTAAACAATCTTAAAAATGCAAATAACATTTTGGAATAGGACAAAATGTTAAGTTTTATAGATGGAGCTGTGGGAGAGTACAATACTTTATCAAGAACATGTTAAAAAATAGAGCATGTGAATACATGTTGAAAAAGTAATTGTTGCTTAAGAACCAGTAGCAGATGGAAGCATTTGTTCACTGAAGACATTACACATTTATTCATAGAGACACAGATGCTCCTCAGACTGACAGGACCTACATTAGCCCTAAATTAATAAAAACAGGTTTAAACATTAATTTTTTTCTCCTGTTTAAAAATGTGTTGCTGAGTTTAAAATCATGACCCTAGTTCAGTGACTTGCAAAAAGTGACTAAAAAACATTGCAGCTCTGCACTATGCTTCTTTTTGGATAGCAGAGACAAAGCATGGAGGTGAGTGATGAAACTGGGACAGAGACAGCGGAAATGGCAGATCTGTGACCATAGATCAACAAAAAAGATGGGGATTTTAACTTGTCCTTGCTGTGCTGTAGAGGGGGTGGTAGTCTTCAGCTGCCCATAAGCAGTTGTGAAGATACTTAAGGCTGCCAGATAATCACTCTTTCTTTTGCATTGTGGGGGAAGGAGAAGGAAGGAAGGAGAAACTTCTCTTCTTTGGCCTAAGACCTGTGGTATCAGTCAATCCAAGTCTAGGCTTGCATTAAGAACACCTCAATACAAAGCAAACCACTAGAGAAAAATCAATTTAGCTATGACCCAGGTCTCATAATTTCCCAATTATTTAACCTCTGAAGACATTAGTGTATCTAATAATAATTTCCAGCCCAACAATGGGCATCAATGAAGAGCAGTGTTCATCCTTGTGAGGTTGCTTTGATTGCATCTTTGTTTTCTTTAAGTGAAACAAGAGCACTGAATATCACTTATTCTGCTGGCACAATTGCAGTTAACTGAAACCCATTATTGAATTGTGAGTCATTATATTTAACTTCATGCTGAAAATAGACGGAGCATTTTGAATTGTATGTGTAGAATAATTTTCCTCATACATGTCAGGAATATAGGAAATCTGTGAAATTCATTATTTCAGACTTTTTTTTTATTATATAAATCCATGGTTTTTCTTGTTAGAAATAAAGTTTATACTGCCTTTGGAATATCAGAGAGTGAAAAGGCAAAGAAAACCCTTAAAGATAAATGAATCATTAAAACAAAACCAAACAGAAATCCCTTTGGTTGTGGAATGATGCCATTAGCTTGTTATGATGGTTACTTCTTGGAAGACTGCAATATCCACAGGACTGTGGATATAATGTTACAGGATCTAGAGACATTTAGTAATCTCTTTTTTAATCAATATGTCTTTAAAAAAAAGTAAGGCAGTGGGAATATTGTTTTAGCTATTGCCATCAAGGAGGGCTAAACTATTCACAAGGCAGAAAAATGCAGTGTGCTTTCACTGTATGGGGGAATTTTTCCCTGGAAGAAAAGACATATTTAGTTATCTTATAACTGGAGAGTTGCATTTTGTCTGACTTGGCATAATAGGTAAGGGTAAGAAAATTATGCCTTCACAGTACTCGAGAAATTAAGAAGAATTTGAGGACACTGAAGAGGTATCCCCATCTGTTCACATAACGTAGTTCTGCAGCTTGAAGCACAAGAAAATTTGGTAAATAGTTTCACACAAGATAGCTTGCATCCAGAAACAATCAGTCATGTGCATGGGGCCTAGTGTAACTTATGAGCACAGCACTCAGCTGCTCACTGCTGCTCTCAGCTGCTTGCTTTACACATCACTGTAATGTGCTACTGCACTTAGCCATGTGGGCCAGCATTCATGGAGGAGTCCACTCAGTATACATCTGCAACTGGTGACAGCACAAGCTTTATTTCCTGAAAGATATTATCAAATGGAAAACCTGGCATGTGGAGGAAGGCTTGACTTTTGGGGAATGTTGAATAAAAACTATGATAGACTACTTTCTCTATTAATAAGCAACAGATAATTGTCCTTACAATATACGAGCCATTCCTGGCTTAAGAATGAATATGCAAAATAGTCAGGAGTAAAATTAGGTTAAAAATTAGGTTTAAAATATTTCTGCCGTTTCTTTTCTGGGTAGGTGTAACCTTTCAACACCTGCCTGCCACAATAGGAGGACAACTCCCCAGCCAGGTGTCAGACTCAGCTGGGTGTCAGTGTGGGACAGTGGGTGCAACAACAGCTGGAAAGCAAACTGCCTTGTTTGAATCACAGAAGATTAACCCGGACATGGCAGGTAACACAGTGGTTGTTCCCATATAACAGAATCACTTCAGTCCTTCTCTACACAAACTCCCCTCAAAACTTCTCAGCCATTTGTGTTTCACACTGAAATCAGACTGCAACAAAACCTCAACAACTTTATAACCTTTAAAATAGAGGTGCAAAAAGCCTCTGGAATCTTGGGTGCATTGTATCTTTTCTCAGGGACAGCGTAAAATATCTAACTCAGCTAAAAGCTTAAGAAATTTCTAGGCATAGAAAACACAAAATAGAAAGAGCAATGCAATACCTTAGGTGCAATATTTTCTCACTTTAGTTCTGTGTAGTATTATTTCTAAAAGTGTTTATAAAAATGCCTACACTTAGACTGAGGTGACCATCAGACTAACAGGTCTGTATGAACCAAAACTTCCCTGACTGCATGAACACGCAGTATTGTTTTATTTTCACTAACTACTTCAGTCCATCGTGCTGTGAAAATAACAAACAGAATAAAATAGATTTAGTACCAAAATGGAAAAAGCCTGAGAAAATCACAGGAGCAAGATTTGTAATAAAAATGCATTCTAGTAAATTCGGGACAGTCTATTGGTATCTTAAATCGTGAAACAATATTGGCCACAAGTTACGGGTTTGAGAACTATTCAAACTACTGCAAATTATTGTACTCCAAAGCAGTTCAGAAGGAACAGAATAGATACACCTTAGACAGGTATGGTGGTTTGACAGGGTCTGGCTTTTTGGGTGTGGTAGGGGCCAGAAAGATGGCTTCTGTAAAAAGTTCCCCAAAGCTTCCACAGCTGTCCAGCCAGGGCCTATTCCTGATGGCTCTGAAGATGGACATGCTGCAAGCCACAGCTGGGCCAATTAGAGAAGAAGGTAATGCCTCTGTGACAACATATTTAAGAAGGAGTCACAGTAGTATGCACGCACGCCATGTAGATGTAGCCATGTAGTTGTAGATAGGCAGGGAAGAAGGAGTACAGCATGTAGAAGAAACAACAGATATGGACACCAGCAAAGTCAGCCAAGAAGAAGAAGGAGGGGGAGGAGGTGCTTCAAACATTGAAGTTAAGAGTCATACGACTTGGGCCAAAGGAATACGCTTCTTCTTTAGCAACAATGAAGCCAGAGCAGGGGAATGAGACTGTGTATGGTATGACAAGGAAGCTTTGATCATATGCAGATGCCGTGGAGGGCCCAACAAATGCAAGAATATCAGCTGTGGAAACACATCTGCAGAAGATGGAAGATAAGATAGAGGAGAATCACCAGAAGCTCAGTGAAAAGATAACAGAGGGTCTCCTCCAAATCTCAGTGGTACAGGCTAAAGACACTGTTACCAGTTGCAGACATCCTCCAGCTAGAGGGAGCAGATATCCCTCACGGATCGATTTGTGGTATTTT
>VZRZ01004325.1:493952-601328 GCA_013398175.1 Climacteris rufus | reverse complement strand
GCCGGGGCCACTGGTGTCCGGGGAGCAGCCTGGGAGAGCACATGCTTTATTCATACAAGTGAGTGGCACTTTCTGCTCAAAATATAAATAGTGAATGTTGTTTTCTAATGAAGTGCTCTCTAATGACAGCTGGGAGACTTTGGCTTTCCCCAGGAATAAACTCTGGGAACTCAAATAACCAGGAATAGTTTTGCAACTCACAATCATGTTAATAAGCTATAAACTGTGCAAAATGTACTGGCCGCTGGAGAATTGTAAAATATGGTTGCAGTTTATGCACAAGCTCATTTTTTCTGACTATAAAGCAAAAAGAGACCTGCTGGGAGGTGGAATGAGGGAAGGGCTGGTTATGTGATTAGCACCTCTTTCCAGGGGAAGGCAGAGTGGGTCTCCTTAGGAAAACTCCATTAGCTAAGGTCAGACTCCAAGAACGAGGCCAAGGTTTGCTCCAAAGTCCCTGACATCTGGGACAAAAAACAATTGGTGATGTCAATGGGATTTTGATCTCATAAATAAATATTTATTATTTAGTTGATTACTTACCTTTCCCCTCTTAAATAAGACCTTTTTTTGTTAAGGCAAGTTTACATCTTCCCATTTCCCACTCAGTAGCTTCTTCAGTGAGAGAATGCACAACAAAGCGGACAAATGTTTCAGCCTGCAGTGAAGGGGGTGAAAAAAATCTCATCATTTGGAGTCAATAAAGAATAATTTTTTTAAACTATCCATGGAGACAGACACAGGATTATGGATTTGGAGACCTAGATGATGGAAAAGGAAGAGAATATCTCCTATTTTCCAGTCTCGCAGTCACGGAGCATACCAAATTCCTGTTGTGGTGACACTCGTTTTGTGCCAGAGAGAGCGGATGGCACAAAGCCATTTTCATTCCCAGCTCTAGGTAAAAAGTTTGTTACCAGGGGCTTACTCTGGGATTCATTTATTCAGATCAAGCCTGAGGATGATGGGCTGTAAGGTCTCTTTTGGTGGGCAGTACTTTCTGTGTTAAACCCATAAATCGAAAGGTTTTGTAGGCAGAATTATATCTTTATCTAAAAAAACACCCCTGCTATTAGTAGCCAGTAAAACTGAAAACAGCAAGTACAAATAAATACCAGAGACAGGGTAAAAAATCCTCTTAAAATCTTGTAGTATCAAGACCAGCCATGCCCTCTCCACTAGATTATTTTTAAAAGTGACCCATGCAGGGAATATACGTGCCAAAGAAATCCATGGGCTGAGGTATTAGGTAGTGTGATCCAGACAAAGGAAGTATTTTTAAGTCCATATAAAGCTGATCACAAAAATAACGCACAGCTACAGTAAGCCTGCAGGTTGCTACAAAGCCCCCAAGAAATCCTCTGCAAGAAGGGGTAAACAATTAACACAAATTTTAAATCAATGCGCTGTCACCTTAATAGCCAGTGAAGTCAGCTAAGATGGGTGTAATATGATGAGACAGTTTAATTCTTGTTATGACATTAGCTGCAGACTTTTACAACAGCTGAAAATGCTGGAGTGAGAAGAGTTTCCAATTATCACTGAGCTCCAATACACAACTCTGGATTAGACCGAGGCATGAGCAGGGGCTCCTCAGCCTGGCAAGCAAAGGCTGCGGAAGTTTCCGAAATCCAGTGAAGATATTTTCCTTTCTCTCCTCTTGCTGATACGCTCCTGAAAAGGTTTATTTCAGACAAAATAAGCTCATTTTTAAGAGCCTTGCCGTGAAACCAGCTCCTAAGCTGTGTGTGCTACAGTATTATATACCATAAATCCGCACATCCAGGAGGTGAACCGAACCAATCTGAAACGATTCTGTTTTCCCAGCATTAAGCTTCAAAAAATTAAAAGTCACCCAGGCTTGAAGGCAGATAGACAGGTAATAAGCCATGACAGCACTTCACGGGAATCCACAGGAATAGGCAAGTAGGTCTGGGTGTCAGCCATATAAATACGATCATCAGACCCAGAGCTCCGAATAATGCCGCCAAGTGCGAGCATGTCCATATTAAAGGCAAGCGGGCTGTGAACAGGAGCCCGAGGCAGCAGTGAGTTTAGCTGAGGGCCTGCTGGCTGGGGAGGCTGCACCCCTTCCCCACAGAAGGGCTGAGAGCCTGGAAATGCAAATCCCTGAGTTGGGAACGGGCTACAATTCCCACACCAGCAAGCAGGCTTTCCTTTGGGGGAACGCGGCTGCACTCACTGGCAGGGGATTTTGGTTTTCCTGTTTTGGGATGGTTTTGTCCCAGTTTTATTTCATAGTTTGTTTTTTCTCTCTTTTTCTATTATTTTTTTTTTTTTTTTGGAAACCTTGCAAGAACAACACTCCTCCTGGACCTAATTTAAACAGGAGAATTTGTCATATCAAACCATGCACCCCTTCCATAGCTTTTATCCAACTCTTGGGGGCAATTGCAAATATGGGAAGTAGCTGGGTGGTTTGAAATTGTGACTCTTTAATCCAAAGACACCCCATTTCGTATTGCTTGTGTCACACTGCTCTGCCTTTTTTAATATTGC
The DNA here is from genome assembly GCA_013398175.1 of Climacteris rufus. Taxonomy (NCBI): domain Eukaryota; kingdom Metazoa; phylum Chordata; class Aves; order Passeriformes; family Climacteridae; genus Climacteris; species Climacteris rufus. Next base: position 598,808 of record VZRZ01004325.1, on the reverse strand, counting down.
TTTTGGAAAAATTGGGTCACTGTTTCCTTTTCAGATCATAATGAGAGAAATCATTTTGTCAGGCTTCTCCCTGTGCAGTCCTTCAGGGTTTCCTCCATGTAATTTCCCGTAGCTGGGAATATAGGCTCTAGAAAGGAGAAAAGTAGACTGGTAAGAGGATAATTGGGAAAAACCCTACCCTGAACTGGAAAAGGCCTTTGCTGAAAAATAAGTTATAATTCACTAAAAGGCCTTTTCCACTCTCATGAAAGCCCCACGAGTGCTTCACATTGACTGATTACATCCCAGAAGTCCCCCCCACTTCCAGGGTGGGTAAGGCCTTTGCTGAAAAGTAAATCATCTCTCTCTAAAATGCCTTTTCCCATTCTTTTAAAAGCCCTGTGAGTGTTTGCAGAAGTCACCTCAGGTAGCCTGGGCTGCAGGGAGCAGCAAGGGTCCTGCAGCCTGGGGCACTGTCTGGCAGCAGGCAAGGAAAGAGAGGAGGTCACAGAGGGAGAAAAGCTGACACTCCACTCAAACCCCCCAAATCCTAGCAGGAGAGACTTGGCTGGAGTCAGTCCTTGTTTCTTCCTTTTCAACACTCTTTATTTGGCAACTCATTTTTAAAGAGGATGACCTGAAAAGTTGCTGTGTCATGCAGTACCTTATTCTGCATGGTAAGGTAAGATAATTTCTCATTAAAACGGTTGGCTTCCAACCTCCTTCCCTCCCTGGTGAATGAATAAATAAATAAATACACTTGAATATGTCCTGGGTATGCTCTCTCTGCTATTTCCAAAGCAGAGAGGGAAGCTTTGGGTCTGGCACATATCATCCTCTCCCAGCTGCTCCAGGGGCCAAAGGGCCAAAGGGGTGGCTGTGAGGTGGTCGAGAGGCACTGAGGGGCATCCTAGGGACACTCATACCCCTTACAGGTGACCCATGTCCTGCAAAACACTCCTTACCTGCTTGGATCTGTGCTCAGCCCCTTCAGATATTGTTTCCCTACCCAGGTGCCACCTGCAAAAGTCTTAGTTCAGGATGTCACTTGCTGTCTGCTCCTCTCCCACCTCCAGCTTTTTCATTTCATGATGCCAAATCCCTGGAGTGAAAAGGGGATTTCATGCCTTTATATGGAATTGCAAACCTGTATTAAGCCTCCAAAGATGTTTTTATCAAAAAATCTCTACAGCTGCCAACTTCCCTAAATCCCAAACTATCATTACACATTTAGTCTTAGACAGGGGATTTTTCTGGATCTTCCCTCCTGACCCAACGATAAAGCCAAGTTGGTTTGAGATTGAAGATTCATTTATCTCTCCTTGGCAATTATCTCTATTACTGCCCACAATCCTTCCCAACCTTTTTAAACAACATCCTGCTATTAAAGCCACTTGGCAAGCATTTAAAGCCCTGGGATAAGTTAACCATGCACAAAATATCCCACTTGGGGAAGGATCCAGCTATAAAAATAAATGGTTTACGTTCCGAAGGCCATGGTTCAGGACGGGTATTCTTCATTTGTGAAGAGAGGTCATCATTGCTGACAATAAAATTATGTAGGACCTGATCCTCCCCCACTGAGCTCAATAGCAAAATCCCTCCTGATTTCAATGGTGTTTTCCGGGGTCAGTCGCCGGGAAAGCCGACATTCCACAAAGTTGCTGAAAATCTATAATTGGATATATTAAGAGGGCTTTCAAAGAGATGTCAGATTTGGAGGCTTAGTGTAAACTGTGCTGCAAGGGGGATCATTTCGTATAACCGAATCAATAAAGCTTTTTTTTTTTTTTTGTAGTGTTACTTTTCTCCTTGATCCCTGATGACGGAAAAGCTGAGCTCTGGAGACTCCACCATCAGCACGGAGGAAGTGCTGGGAGCCTGCTCGGAGCGTGAGCCACCGTCTGGTGGGAAAGATCCTGCCAAGTGACCTGGTGTGAGCTGTGAGGGGTGTAATCCTGCAAGTGTTTGATCCAGTGGCTTTGCTTACACTGAGGAGGTAACTCGTGCGTGTAAGTACTGGAATACCAAACCCTTATTTTCATGGTGTTGCTGGTCTCCTGTCACAACACATCTCTTTGGGAGATATGATTGAGAGTTTTGATGAATTTTGCCGTGCCTTGCATGTCTATATTTAGTAAAATGCAGCATAGTTTGTATCTTTGGAACAAGATATGGATTTATCCCCCAAATGCATTTTTTTAAACTCATGGGCTGTACTTCAAAGTGTTCTTTAACACCACTTTGAAAATGCTCACTGGTAGCTCTTTAGGAACTGGAAATCTTCCATTTCTACTTACATGGTGCTTTCTGGCTGGTGAGCACTGTTTTCCCTTTGGTTCTCAGGCAGAGAAAGGGCCGCTTGGCACTTGGCATCTGTGCCAGGCAGGGCAGGGACAGGCACAGCAGCCTCAGGGGATAGATATTGATGTGCCCGAGGGTCTCCCCCTCTTGCAGAACCTCAGGGAAGGGACACCAGAACGGGGTTTGCTCCAGGTCGCTTCACCCTTGCAACAGCCTCATTTGTGAACTTGTGCGGGTCCTCTCCCCTCCAGTGTCCCTGTGTGCCTGCCCTGGGTCTGCGGGTGGGGACGGGGAGACACTGGCAGCTCCCACAGGGGATGCTGCCATGGGCACCTGCTGCAGGCCCCTCCATGGTTCAGTCAGATCCCCTCCATGCTTCAGACAGGTCCCCTCTGTGCTTCAGTCAGGTCCCCTCTGTGCTTCAGTCACACTTTCCCATCGTTTCTCTTTCCCTCCCGTGTCAGTGGAGCAGTCCTCCATGGGGCCGCGGTCACAGAGCTCACTCCTCATTCCTGGAGAGCTTGATTGGGTTTTTCTTTCCCTTTCCTTTTCAGTAAAAGCTGAAATTCAGTAGAAGCTGATGAGAGCACCACAGAGAAATGCTGGTTCACCATGCTGCCTAGTACCAGCTTGATCTGGCTCCAGCTCTGGGATGTGCAGCCTACAGACACAGTAATGAAAAGAAATATTCTGAAAAGGATGAGTCAGCTGGAGGCCAGTGGGGAGAGCTTGTGGGATCTGACTGGAATTTAAAAAGTTATGAGGCTACATGTTGTTTTGAGCCCTGCCAGCAGAGAAACTCATACACCCGAAACGCTTTGTCATCTGGCATAATTATGTTACTTTGCTGATTAACTGGTAAACACTTTTCAAAATGCTTTTAGACAATAACAAGTTCATGAAATATAAAAACTTCCTGCTGACACCACTGGCAAGGACCTGCTTTACATGCAAACTGTCTTCCCCAGAACCCACCAGACTATCGAACAGCCATGAAATGTTTTTTTTTTTTACTATGTATTAGATGACTTAACCATTAAAACAGTTGAGGTATCTTCACACCTTCACTTCTGTGCTGTAAGCACATCTATGCTGACGTGAGCTGTGAGTACACCCACACTGACAGGGCAATCTGAATTTCTCTGCTTGATTTTCTGTATGTTTGCACCGATGGGGACACCAGCAGTTTTGCATGAAGCTTGTTTGCTCACTCCTCCAGCCAGGTACCAACACATCCTTCCTGGCTGCTCTGGGAAGCAGTGCCTGGCATTTGTGTAATTTGCAAGGCCGACAACTTTCAAAGTTTTGAAATTTTGGCTGCAAGATTCTTTGAATAAATGACATCAGAATTGCTTCTATTTATTGTGTGAAAATGTATATTTTCCATCCCCCTTTTACAAAGAGCTGATCCACCCAGTCCTACTTCCCAGCCTGGTCAGACTAGAAGGAAGAATCCATGCTCATTCCTGGAGCATCTCCCAGCAGTGGGTTGGGAAGGAAATGCCCCTGACAGTGGCTGCAACTGGCCACCCTTTACAATTGCACTATGTCTGCTTTTCCTGCATTCCTTCATCTTTTCTTCCAGTGAACCTGGTCACTCACAGGGATGCTGACATAAACTGTGCAACTGGCCAGGAGAAAATGGGTGCACACAAGGCACAGCTAATTGCTACCTCTTCTCAGAGGATTAGACCACTCTGTCATGTGTGGATAAATGAGCCACCAGTTCAATCAGACTAAACCAGAACAGGTAATTTCCCTGAGTTATCTCCTATAATCTTTTGAGGGAAGCAGGGAGGCAGTGTTTTATGGCTCTCACTGACACAGTGTGAGAGGTTATTCCCCAGCCAACTGGGATGGTTTGCAAAGGGCCTGAAGTGGGCTCAGAGCCATTAGCAGCTTTCACTGAGGACCTTTACGCTGGGAAAAAAGGCACTGGTGAGTTTTAGATGAGGCAACCCAGTTTCCACCCTAGGAAAGTGCTGGAACAAATAATTGCACAACTGTTTGTAGGCACCCAGGGGGAGAACTACCAATGGGGATTTGTCAAGAACAGACTGAAGTTAAATCACTTCAGTTGTTTTCCATGGCAGGGGAAGTCCTGCCATGCAGAGAGAAGCTGTGGATATACCCCTGCCTCTCACTTCAGGAAGGTAGTGCTTCTCACAATGTTTTCTTGAAAAAAGGTTGGGCAATGTGGTTTGGATGAAGAGATCCTGCAAAACCACAGCAGCAACAGGACAGTAGTAGCAGATCCAGTGCCAGTTCGAGCTAGCAATGGGTTGCCTTGAGGACAGTTAGCCTTGCAATCAGCCACTGCTAAATTGTCATGCCTGTCCTGGATAGTGGAGCTGATATTACTGGATTCCAGTCTCAGATGACCCAAAGCAAAGAGCACCAGTGGCACGCAGGGAGGTGGGATGGCATGCAGGATGACCATGTTGGGCCGGAAGGAGCAAGGTGCAACGTAGGAGGGACAAGCATGATGCAGCCAGGGATGGGGTGAAGCACAGCCAGGTGGGCGCCACGCTCCCATTTGGATGTTTTGCTTCAGGAACAACAGAGAGGCTTGAAGAGACTTCAGAGTTGAGCACTGAAAGTCATGAAAGACCTGGAAAATATGATTTATGAGGAACAGATGAATGACCTGGAGTTGCTGAGCTTAAAAAAGGAGAGGGAGGAAGATTATAACAACCTTCAAGTACACGAAAGATGGTGACCAAGGGGAAGACTTGCTGTCTGTGTTCATCCTTGGTAGGACTGGAGCAAATGGGCTTAGTGTGCCACAAAGAGATTTCGTTCAAGCCAAAGGTGTGTCTGCCCTGACAGCAAGGCCAGTGAGATGCCAGGACAGGCTGCTGCAATGGGCCTTGGGGATCTCAGGGTCCCAGGGGATCTTGTTTAGGTGCAGAAGGATGGGCCAGGTGATCCCCTGAGATCTCTTGCTGACCCTTTCAAAATTGTTATAGTACCATGAAACAATCGTATGGACTTCATTAGGATACCTCTTGGAATACAAATTCCTCCCTGGGCTTGTTCCTTTGCCAGAGCTTACCTGTGTGATCCTGCCCTCCGGTGTGAAGTGGGTGTGAAACGCTGCTGCTGGGATGTGTGGCTGTCCTACACCTCCGCTCCAAAGTGCAAATAACTCCCCGGGCTGCGAGCCGGGGGCCGGGCCCGTGGTAAGCCAGGGGCTCTGATTGATGAATTTTCACAGCAGGTGAGAGCAGCAGGAGACGAACACATCACAGATTTCATGTACAGATAGTAGCACTCAGGAAGACAAATTGAGTGAATACCTCAGGATGTGGCTGCTGGGTCAGCCTCCAGCACTACCCAGTGGCAGACAAATCCCTGCCCTCAGCCCTGGCATGAGGCACCTACCGAGATGGAGGGGGTGACACTGCTCCTGTGGCCAGCTCCCAATTTCCCTCATTACCTGCTCTGAGATGCTCTCAAAGATAAGTGGCTCTTGTGCAAAGCCGCTAATTTAGTCCCAGCAAACAAGAAAATAAGTCTGGATGTGAAAGGCTGGTGGGATTTTGACAAGATGCATGTAGAGGTTGGGCGACTAGTCTTAATTAGGCCATCTTTGTTTACATTTGATGTTTATCAGCTAATTGGCATGGCAAGGTGTGAGTCACACAGCTTCCCTCTGGCATGAAATCAGTTCGCAGGAGAAAAACTGGGAGAACAAATGATCCCAATTATAAGAAAACCCACTGTGCTAATTACCACCCCACGGACTACGGAGCCTCCCACCCGCGTCCTTGCCCAGGCGCCCGGGCACCTCCCGGCTCCGGGACAATCCTCCCACCCGTGTGCCCAGCCCCTCGCTCTGCCTGGGACCCTCCTCTGCCTCTGCAGGAGCGAAGCTGATGCTTCACCAGCTGCTCTTTGCATGCCCCACAGCACTTCTCGGGGACTAAGCCTGCTGCCTGCGCTGCTGCCCTTTTTGTTTTCCCCTCCATGCTTTTTTTAGTTTGGGATTGGAGGAGGCCACGTCGCAGCAGCAGCTCGTAGGGAATGTCTCATGCTCCCAAGATTGTGATACCCACCAAGCCAAATCCTGGATGTTTGCTACAGTGGAGCTGGACTGGAACCTCACTGCTTTGACAAATTAAAACCAACAGTCAGACGTTGCTTTGACTCTTTCCTCCCTCCCTTCTACTTCTTAGAAATACTTTTACAGCATCTCTAGGTTGACCACTTTCCTGCTCTACCCTCCTTCTACTGCCATGGCACCTTGTTGCACGTGCTCTATCGTATTTTAAGTATGTCTGTACATGTGTACATACTGTAAATCCCCATCGTTCTCCCTCTGTCTCCCCCTCTCTCCATCCTTTGGGGAGATGTGTTGCCCCTATACCCTCTCAGGCCTTTCCCCTACACTCTGAGGGTCCCGTGCACAGGAATGTTTCTTGGTTGCCCTTGAGTTGAATGATGATCCTGGAGGCTTGGAAAAGCCACAAAGCTCAATGCTCTCTGTCTCCCTGTGTTTCTCTTGTCTTCCCTTCTTAGTAGGGGTAACAGATGGCTGAGGCTTTCACCAACAGTCCCGAACACATTGTCACTCCCAACTGAAAGTGAAATATTCAGTGGCATTTAAATTAAATAGACTCTAATGCTTCAGTAATATTAATTACGGTTTCATTCATCCCTGGCCTAATAAATCAACACATAAAGATAGGATGATCCTGTGGCTGGCAGCAAAGCAGGGCTATTCTGCCCTTTGTAAGGTTATGCACACAAAGCCCCCATTCTTATAGGGACATGATGGCCCCTGCAAACATCTGTGCTCAGCACCACTTGAGGAGAAGCCAAAGTGGTAACATTTAAACTTTTCTTGTCCAATTTGTCCGCGCAACGGGGCTCAATTCAACAAGAACTTGCGAGTTAAAATTATAAAACCCATGTTAAGCGGGTGAAAACTTTTCAGCGTTTCGGCCAGGGGGTCCAGATTTATTCTGGCAGCTTCAGGAAGCCAAGGGCAGGGCATCCATTCTCACTGATGAATTTGTTACCCCAGCTTCAACCTTTAAAAGAGGGGGGTGGGGATGAAGAAGGCTGGAAGGGTTTGAAAACCTCATGGTGCTAAACTAAATTTCAAGATTTGGGGAAGTCCTGGGCAACAATTTTTCACAAATTTTTTTTTTTTTGGTGTGAATACCAGAGGGGAAATAGGCTCTGCACTTCACCAACAACAGGTTTTCCCCCCTCACTGCCATACATATGTAAAAGGAGGCTAATAAAACGGTGGAAGAAAAGATCGCTGCTAGTAAATCTTCTGGAAACAAAACCCTCCACTTGTGATGCTTCAAAGCTGCCCAGAGCTACCAGTTTACCCCAGAAGTCCCAACTCAGGGCTGATGATTGGAAAATAAAAAGCCCTGTGCATAAAAACTTCACTCCAATTGTTATGCAGTGAATGTGGACGTTTACATACAGCAACTTTACTTGACCAAATGACTCCCAAGTATACAAATGAAGAGCTTGTCACCTATAGCTTGGCTCCTTTGGGAGCTAGAGTAGGAATACAACGAAAATAAGCGTATTATAATGACAAAGCTTGTAAGTGCATCACAGAGAGCTGGACCAGCTGAAAAAGAAAATGAAATGGGAAATAAAAAAAGCCGCAGAGGTGTTTGATGAAGCCCTGGGAAGGTGTAATTGAGCAGCAGCCCTTCTGGGGGACAGCGCAGAGGAGCAGCCTCCTCTCCCGTGCTGCCGCAGCCCCTGTGGGGCGCGGTGCCCGCGGTGCTGGAGGTGCTGCAGACACACAGGGCCGCGGCTCAGGGGCTGCAGTGATGCTCAGGCAGCCTGAGAAGGGTGATGAGGAGCCCGTTCCTGCAGGGAGCACACCCGGGAGCGCGGCGGCCCCGCTGCTCCATCGCCCCTGGGAACGCGCTGCCTGAGCGCGGTTGCCTTGTGCCAAAGAGCCGACCTGTACTTAAGTGCTTAAGAAAGGGATTTTCAGAGCCAATTCCTTAAGCAGAAAACTATTTAAACTACCCTGGGACTAAACGCTGAGGAGCTTACCTTAAATTCGCCCAGGTGGAGGTTTCCACTAATCCTGCTGGACTGCATCACGCCTCTTCTGGGCCGTGCTGAGCCAATAACACCAGTGCTGTGTAGCACAGGTATTTCTGTCCAGGTGTCTCACCGATGGTATCTGCCACTCTCAGCCTGGGGTTATCCCACTTAAACCCCATTAGCTGCTTGGATAAGCCATCCCTGTCATTAATGTCTACCAGCCTGAGACCTTTTTTCATGCTTTCTCTATGACAGTATTTTATGAAGGCACTTTCTGTCAGCATTATTTATCTGTAGCCGATATCCAGCCCAGCTTCTGGGGGACCTGCACAGTCGGGCTCATATAGTTTTGGAGCAGTGTTTCAGGTTGCCAGGCAGCTGACACCAGGCTGCCCATTGACTAGGCACCCTGGTTGCAATTTTGACATGTCATGGTTTCCACCTCTAAGTTCAGAACATTGATGTGTTTGCTTCAGGGATGTTTTCTCCCTATTCTTTATCATGGCAAAAAAAAAGAAGAAAACAAAAAAGCAATGTCTCCGGGCTGGCACACAGAGCAGGCACCATCCCCTTGCTAATTTGTGTTACTCAGAGCAGGATGTGAAGCACGTAAGACAGGAATGGATATGTAGCAGCGTCCTGTGGGTAGCTTTCAGCAGAAGCTCTCCGTGAAACAGCGCAGAGCTTGGAGGGGCTGAGGGTGGTGATGGGATGTGCCAACTGCCTCCGTTCACCTTTCCAAAGCAGAGCCCACAGACCCTGGCCTGGCTATGTGAGTGGGGAGGAGCTCTCACCAGTGAGCATCCTCCCAGCACAAGAGCAGATGTAGAGCTTCTGGAAGGACTCGGAACAGGAAAGAGAACCCAGCCTTCCTCCCCAGTGCTTTGCTGTCTCTTAAATTTTGGCCTTTGCATCTAATGCAGCACAGTCAGGTGTCCCCTGTGTTCAAAGCACAGGTCTGGGGATGCTTCTTGGGAGGCAGAAGTCTCTTTTCCATGAGAAGGAAGCCTGACAGTGAAGATGGGTGCCCGTGGGCCACTGATGGCCCCTGCCATGGCTCCAAGGGAGAGCACGAGACAGGTCCTGGTGGCGAGGCCAGCGCTGAGCCAGAGGCAGAACAAGGGCAGGGCTGCAGGCAAGCAGCCAGAGCCCCCATAACGGGGGAGAAAGACGGGAAGGGGCTGTGCCACAGGGAGCGGGGGGCCTGGGGAAGCCTGTCAGGGAGCGGCAGCTGCTGCTGCACCCCAGGGCACGGCTCATCCTTTCCCGGCTGCGCCGTGGCTGTCGCTGCCTCCACCAGCCTGCCTCTCCAGGCAGCTGCCTAAAGCTGCCCCGGGAGCCGGGCTGGCAGGAGCTGCTGGGCTCCTCAATGCTCCAGCTGGCTCCAGGGCCGTGGCAGCAGCTGAGGGAGGAGGACGCGCTCCCTGGCATGTCCCAGTTCCCATCAGCTGGCTGGGCCGGAGCGGCCGCCCGTGACACACAACAAGGGGAGCACGTGTTGCTCCAGCCCATCCTCACCCGCTCGGCATCACGAGAAACAAATCTGGGGCAGGAGCTGCCTGAGAGCCGGGCTGTGCTGTGGAGCGGAGGTGGCGGGGCACAGGAGCTGGCAGCTGCCCCGGGCAGCCAGCGTGAGGGGCCTGGGGCTGCCGGGCCAAAGGAGAGGGCACTGCATAGGGTTTGGAAGGCAGATATGTGTCCAAAGGTAACTTGGTTTGGTTCATCCATTCGAAATGATGCATAGTAACCTTAAATGAGTCTCCTTTGACTTCTAGCTCGGAAAAAGTTCTCTAAAGTATCAGGACTCAGAAATCAGTGTGTGCTCATGACAATCAGCATTTTGTCCTGTCCTTACTGGAAGAAGGTTTGAAGTGCTTGAAACTGCTCTTTACAGCTGTGCTACTGTCCTGGTGAAGGCTTTTTTGTCAGGCTCCTGTCTTCAAAGCTCATCTTCTTCCATGCACTGGCATCTATACCAGGAACCAGTGGAGGGGCTTGCTCTCTAGGCCATGTGTAAATACTTTACAAGCACATAATTCTTCCATTTAGGCTACATTTCATTCTGAAATAATACTCCATGGCCTGGTCTGCAGGCAAGGAGTTAGTCTTTGAGGACACCTGGCCTGAAAGATACCTCCTCCTCACATATTTATGAACCACAGAAAACATCTGAATGAATAATGTTGCTAAATCCTAGACAAAAGTTACTGAAGTCCCCTAGCTTTAATGAAGGAAGCATTGCTTACTGTTTGTAGATGAGATGGGAAACACAAAGTTCATCATCCTCTCCCCAAGTGGAGGATTTTCAGTAAAGTATTACATCAGCCTGCAGGCTGGGGACATTGGTGACTATTAAAAAAAAAGTACAACATACCACGTTAAACCTTGACTGTCTCGGTGTTCAGACATAAACCTTATGCAACCTGTAATGAGCTAACAGAAGAATAAGTTGAAAAACAATTTTTATATGGCAGAGATTAGCAGGGAACATTTCATGGAATTTATCTCAAGGTATAATTTGCTAACATCTTTTTCTTCCTTGCTCAAAACATTCTCTGGCAGTTATTTTTAGTAATGGCATATATGTTTCCTAGTAAGGCACTTTGCATTTAATAGTAATAAGAAATAACATTATCTACTTTTTATGATTGAAGATTAAGGAGTCTATTCTAATAGCTTCGGTTGTCAACACAAGGTCCTCTGGTACTATGTTTCTTAGCTTCCCTGTTGTAAAAGAACATGTCTATGTAGATATTATTAATTTATCATTGCACAAAACAAAGTTTATGAACACTTAATATTTAATGTGCTGTGAATTTAATAATAAAAAATTAAGACTCTACCTTACATCATTTTTTAACTACCTGATTTTTATTCTTCTCATTAGCTCTTTATGGCTCTATTCTGAGATTTTAAACCCCTGACTTGGGTTTAAAAGCATTTAGTTGTGTATGCTGAAATGTAAATACTTAATCTCTAGCCTAGCTGAATACAAGGACAACACCATGATGGTATTAAGCACTATGACATTTCAACCACATGTGGCACATAGGGATATAAATATAAAGCCGTACTGAAGTCAGCTGAGCTGCTCCAAGCTACATGATCCAAAGGCCTAGGTCCTCTTCCCTAGTACCTACAACAGACAGGCATTCCTGCTGTTCTTTCTCAAAGCTCTGATGCTTTGGCATTGACACTGCCTGGCAAAAGGGGAGGCACCAGTTGCAGCTTCTCCAAGGGCCTATACTACTTCTGTCTGTCTGAGCAGCTTCTTGCACAAGCATGACTGAAAAGAAGGTTTTCTATAGCAAAAGATTAACAGATCTTATTTGTTATTTTGGCTTCAGCTTTCCTCAGCACAACCTGAAAGGTCTTGTCATTATCTGGAATTGCTCTCTAGGTGGTCAGAATAAACAAAAATGCTCGAGATCTTAAACCAGGGAAAGCACCTTTTGGTGCATCAAAACTGTGTGTTCCAGCCCAGCTGAGGACCTGGTTCTGCTGTGTCTCAACACAGACATGCATATGGTATTTGATTTTGTTCCTACAGCATGATGCATTCTAGATTTCAAGTACTGAACATGATTCATCCTCATTTCTTTTTTTTACATTTGTATTATCTAGCTTAGCTGTTGAGGGTTTAGTTAGAAGAATAATTAATGTGTGGTTGATAATGTGAATCCCAACAGCTCATCCCAGACCATGTTTCTTGACAGCAAATCCTACACCGCAGAGATTAAGAAACACATTTGCAAATGTCAGAAGATGAGGACTGCATGCAGAAATGCAGCCACATTCTCCAGCTCACCCTGTCCTCTCTGCTCTGTGTCCCTAAAGTTCCCATCACAGCATTCCTGAGCCACAGCCCTGGTTTGACATGATGGCATTCAGCACTCATGTATTTAGGAATGCATATCACCAGACATGGATTTAGCTGGACATTGATACATGCAGTTATCTGACCTGTACACCCAATGTGTGTGTGCTTTGTGGGGTTTGCACATCCTGAAATCCAAAGTAGCTGAGATTTTAAGCGGTTGCAACAAAAATAGAGAATAAGCCTTTATTTTTTAAAAAATCTGGCACTGATTTAACTTCTTTTCTAAATGACACAGAAAGCAAATATTCTCCAACAAAAGACAAATGACAATCAGAGCTGGAATATTATTATGCCTGAGTATGGGAAACAAGCAGGATGAGCCAGAAAGGAAACAAACAATGGAGCTGTGCCTTCCTGGGTGATAATCCCAAGTGGAGAGCCACTCCTCTCCTTTGGAGAGAAGGGTGCACAGGGAGAGAAAAGAAGTGGCACTGTCCATAAAGAAGCAATTTAGAAAAGCACTAGAAAAGGATTTGGAATAGAAAAAACAGGTTGTTTGGAATGGAGAGAATAAAGGAAAAAAAGGAAACCAGGGAGTCATGACCATTGCATGTCACCAGGACCCCTTGAGAAGGACAGATGGAAGGAAGGCTCACAACTGCCATTGACAGCTTGATTTGATACCCAGAGAGCATCAGCAGGTGAAGTTCAGGTCCCTCTTTGCTATGCCTGCCTTTGTAAGTTGGACAGCATCTCCTGGGCCACTGCACTGCCTCTTCCTGTGGGGAGGAGGAGACCTGCCTGAGCCTGACCTTAGAGGAACCTGCACAATAGCTGTAGATATTTTACTCAGGAGGAGATGAAGATATATATATGTCTATATTTTATGAGATAAGGCTTCACAGAGTGCATGGGTACTCCCCTAAGCTCCAAAGAAATGGTCATCACTTTAACCACTACTGGGAGACAGTGCTCATCAGGGACAGATTTGGCATTAATTGCCAAAGTATCCCAATAGGTTGTTTTGTAGCATTAAAACCATGATTACTGGAGAAAATATGGGGAAAGGCCAGCTCCTTACTAGTCACAATAATTTCTAGTTATTTCACTGGACATGCCAGGTGTGAATATCCTCCAGACACCACACCAAATGCTGTGGGTGGGATGGGAGCGTGGTGCTGGGAGTGGGCAGAGTGGGCGACCCTTTGCCTGCCCCCTCCTGTCAGTCCCAGGGGTACCCCACTGCTCCTGAGATCCAGCAGCTGTCAGAGGAAGGTGATTTCAGGGAAGGAACAAACACAGTGGGAAGTGTGATGCTAGGGAGAGGACTATAATCACCTGGTGTATCAGCAGTCATCTGTCACTGTATCGCACTGCAGGTCCCCTCTTCCACTCCTCACCGTTGCCTCACTGTTGTTCAGTCTCTCCAAGAAAGTGTCCTCACAGATCAGAGCTGGTGTGAAAAGGGGTTTTCCTCTCACAGACTGCCTGATACAAAAGAAAATGAATCAGTTCCTCCTTTCTCCTTTCAGGACAACCCTTCATACAACTGGTCACTGACCTGGTTGTAACAGGTGAATTTCAGCACAACACCCAGGGGACAGAGCTGTGAAGTGCCACCAAATACCAACCTCTAAGAGAGTAAACAGCCTCCACCAAATACGAATGATGGCACCTTGACTTTTTTAGAAGGAGTATCACTTCCTTGAATAAATGAAAGTAACAGGATTCTTTTTTTTATTTTCACACTCCTGCAGCTCTTGGAGTCTATTTCTGTTGCAATGGCTGTGCTGCCTGCAAGCAAGTGACACTTGGCTCCAGAGTCTTCTACACCCACCAAGGCTCACACCATGCTTTATTAGCCAGGCTTGTTGGCTCTGACTGTGGCCAACTATCTCTCAAACCCAGGCTTGTCTTGCTTGATGCTTTATTGTTTCATAGTTCTGTGCAAACAAGAACTAATCCCACTCTCAGGCAACAAACATTTTACAGATACAAAAAACCAAACAAAAGTGTAGTATAGGGGCTAAGGACTGTCGGGTGTCCTAAGCAAGAGGGTGTTCCTTGAAGATCTCAAGGTCCAAGTGCTGCCATATGAAATTTTGGAATACACATGTATAACTCTTTTCTACAAGTGTCTTTTGAAACTCAGGCTGGTTCCTTTAATTGCAAGGCTGGCGATAGCTGCTTTGTAATTTGCAGAGGGTCTGTATAATGAATGTACATATTTAGTGAGAGGTGATGAACCCTTCTTCACCTCCCATCCAATGAAGCATTAGCACCACCAGTTGGTCATCAACCCTGAATAACACCCAGTCCCAGCTGCAATAATAGAGCAAGAGCTTTGTTCAAGTTCTCAAGACCAACGTGTTGTGCCATCCAGATGTGGTGTTTAGTTGGCCTGAAGCTGAGGCAAGTTGTGTTAAAATTGCAGCAGTGCAATTTTTTCTGGGTTTGTTGATTGAACCTGATCTGTTCCAGCTTGAAATTTAAACCTCACTAATTAGGGACTCAGAAAACTGTAATGAGGAGCTCAGCTAAATCCCAGATCACTCAGCACACTCATATTTTTCAGTTCACTGGTGAAAGACTCAGGAGGATCCAGAAAAAACACTATTAGTGTTTTGGACTTCTCAAGCATCCTGATCCAAAGATGTACTAATCTGCAGAGGGAAGTGGGGCAGACTTGGGTGCTAATTTTCAGTTCTTAGGTCAGTACACTGGCTTGCCAAGCTGTTTCTGCATGGCACACAGCTAGACTGCCATGGGCATGCATAAAGCCTTGACTCATACACACATCTGTGGTGATGGTCATGCCTTCAGAGAGAGGTGTGCACCCCTGGTTACTTGAAGGGTGTATCCACTCTTATTTCCTATTAGAGTTTTCATAAACTGCAAATGTTTTTATTTTTCTTCATTCTCTGCCTGCCTCTTTCATGTTTGCTTGAAAAGAGGTGTACAGGCATTTCACAGCACTTTCAGAGATTTCAATTTTTATTCCTACTTCTACTAAGGTCCCTGGCATCACCTGAGGATTTAGCAGGAACATGAACTACCTTTGCACCTGCTTTACAGGTCTTTTCCATGGTGAGAATGAGCTGAGAAGGTCTCAGTGTAAATGGGAATCACTGGACTGTTTCCACCACCACTTCATGAGTATGAGATGGAGAAAGGGTTCTATCCAAGCCCACACTGTGCAGGGGATAAACTCCTCCTGCGAGAGGAAGCAGTTTGCCAGCTGAGTGCATACCAAAAATATAAACTATATGACCTGTTCCCTTACAGAAACACCAGCCATTACACCTAATAAAGTGATTAGAGACACCCTCCCCAAATTCCAACATTAATATCTGGCCCAGGGCACCAGTTTGATTCATGTTGGTGCTTTACTACCTCTCATCCTGCTCCGTTCACATCACATCCTTGCTGTCCTCCCTGCTCAGGATGGCATCTGACAGTGGCACCCGAGGCTGTAAAAGCTAATTCACTGTGGCAGGATTGTCATTCTCAGAACCAGCATGTCCAACACAAGACAATGCCCTAGACATTTTGAGTTCGTTAGTAATTTTTAATTAATCTTGCATATAGGTGGGTGCAAGAGTCTCAGTGATGAGTGTGGTCTCCCCAGCTGCATCTTGTACAAGCACAGAGCAAGGGGCAGACCTTGCCAACCACTTTTACCCTCCAGGACCTGCTATCTTGAATCACTGGTGGGGTGGCAGTGAGACACAGACCCAAGCCCAGGGTTTCAGCCTTCCTCTTGAAGCCTGAGGGACCGAGGCCTTGATAGGCAAGACAGGTGAGAGAAGAAAAAGAGGGCTTGGACCTCCCTTTTTCCCAATGGGAAAGTTCTGATATTCTTTGTGGTACTCCTGCCATGTGCTTTATGAAATACTCTCCTGGTTTACTCTTGATAGACTTCTACAAATAAACATAATAAAAATATTTTTGCTTGCTCTTTACTTCCAGGTTTCCCTCTTTCTTAGCCAAAATGGACTTCAGTCTGAGGATATTCCCACTAAAACATATGTAACAGTTGCATACATTATGATGTTGACTAAGATACTGTTGGGGTTTAAAATGTAGAGCAGAATATGACAGACCTCAGCTTGCCTTTGTCCTGCTGCTGGCACATGATGCTTACAGAGCAAGGAGCTTGGCTCCTGTGAGTAACAGCAGAACTCCTCACCTGAGCAAGCATTTGTGGTGTTCAAGCCCTGCCTTCACCGGGTTAGAGTGGTTTTGTAAGATTTTTTTTCTTTGAAGAGCTTATTAAAATTGAAAAATGATGCAGCCCATTGCTTGGTTGTTTCTCACAGGGTGCTCAGAGAGTGTATCACTTCTGTAACCTGGTTCTCAGCTACACAGGCTCTCTGAAGAGGCTGGGCAATCTTCAGTGCCACATAGCACTCAGAAGTGGCACTTAGACTGTAAATATTACATGCTGCTGTAAGAACATTTGAATGGTAATACTCAAGCAATTACTTTCCTTTCAAGATCATTAAACACAAATCTGACTTGTATTTTAATAGGACTGCCAATGTATTTAATGGGGGGCAGTAAAGGGTAGTTTTTTTCTAATGGATGAATGTTTATATTATTATCCACTCTGAGAGACCACATTAGGAGGAGCCTGTATAATGCTCATGTGTTTTACCTCAGCCCTTTTCTCACAGCATTCAAATTTTTCTCAGTTCTGCATCTTACAGCATGATGGCAAAACTGCACCTACAATAAATTCCACCACCATATTCTGATTATGAGACAAAAAGAGACCAAACACAGTCATGCTGAAAAGAATTTGCAATTTGCATTTCCATCATGTCTGTTAGAACTGTAGAGAAAGCCAATGCTTGGCAGGGTGACAGCTTTGGCCAGTGACACCTGCTCTGCAGCCACAGGACAGGCATTGTAGGACTGAGCAACACCAGCTTCTGCACAGCACCTTGCAAACACATCTGGGGACTGCTTGGAAACATCCCTCAGCAGGGTCAGGAGGTGTTTCTGTCTCTGCATCTGTTCCCATCTGTGCCTGGGCTGCAAGAAGAGTGGACATCAGTGTGGGACATGCCATGGGTGGCTGGGTCTGCTCTGAAGCCGCTCTGTCACAACACAGACACACTCACCACGGGGACCTGCTGCCTGGAAAGCAAAGTAGCTCCCTAGTGTTCTACCAGCTTTGTGAGCAATTCAAACAAATTTGTTCCTGACTACTTATTTCATGCTAGTACCACACCTGCATCATCTCACCATGGTGAGGTTAAGTCACATATTTTTACTAAAGCTGGCGTGTGGGGCAGGCAGAAAATCAAAGTCAGGCTGAGCTGGTCCTCATCAGGCTGTGCATTTTGGGAGCTCAGGAAACAGCAAATATTACACTCTGTTTCCACATTCCACTCACTCCTTGAAAGCAAAAGACAGGAACAACTGTGCTACATGACTGGGTAGCAGCTGGCAGCCTCTGGACAGTACTTAGAAATATCTGACAATGTTTTGGTTCCCACTTGCACACATACCATAAAAACACCCCCTTCCCTGCTAACAGCAGTGAAGGATCTGCATATAGTTCAGAGCAAATGCAGCACTATAGGTTGTATGGTGTTATACCCAAAATCTGAGGCTCAGAAACACATTTCTCTATGGTCAGTGCTTCTTGTCAATCTGAATTTAACCAGGGAAGTTTGTTGTTCGAAACAGCACCCAGCTCAATAGCAGAGAATGTGCACTTGAACCACCTGCATCCTCACTAAAATGTGTCAGGTACAAATCTGGATGTCTCCTTGTTAGGTAGTTGTGGGCAGTAGTTGTTGCAAGACTAACAAGTAGAATGTAGTAGATACTCATAGGTTTGCATTGCAAACATTGAAATAAAAACCATCAGGAAGGTGGTTTTAAATCCAGAGTTCATGCAAAGAAGGCCAGGAGTTAAAGAATAAAGCAAGGTAGGAGATTTTCTATTACTTTGCATTTTAGTGGGCAACAGAAAAGCTATCCAGGAATTGCTACAGGACCAAATTTATAACCAGAATATATTGTGATAATAAATGGAGTGAAAAGGGTGGGAGCCTCCAGTCATGAATGGGGAGGCCTTTACTGAAAACTCCCACCCTTAGAGGTGAAACATCACACAGAGGAGGCAGCAAAAGCACTACACAACTGCAAGGGCAGAGAAACGTGTGGAGCACAGCATCAGTAACAGCTGGGATACCAAATCAGAACATGCTCAGTGGTGAGTGTGTTCCCAGAAACGCATGGCTCTCCCACTCCTAAAGGGGAGCATTCCACTACAGCTGCCATGTTTGGGACTGTTATTACAGAAAACTGTTGACATTTTCTGGGTTAAGGATGGTTATCTGGAATTCATGGATAATTTAGTCCTTTTGCTTGCAGAAATAGTTTGATATGCTCTTTAAATAAACATATAAAGAGATTGATGTCTGATGTTTGTGGGTTCAGATGTTCTGAAAAGTGACATTCCTCTATGGAAGAGAATAAAGCTTAAAAGGGGATATTATTTATAAAAGCACCACCATGCACAGGCAGTGTTTATTTACCATTTAAATGCCTCATTTCTGTTCTGGCTGTCTGTGCTATAATTTGCACAGGCACTTAAACTTGAGTATAAATAAATGCAAAGAAGTGGTGTTTATGCAGAGTTAAGATGAGGAAATCAAGCGCTAAAAGATGGGGGCTACTCCTGCCTCATCGGATCAGCCCTCTTACCCACCTTTGGCTCCTGTGAGCGCCCCTTCAGTGACAAGCAAGAAGCCATCCACACTCAAACTGGAAGAGCTTGATCAGGACCTCAGTGCTGAAGGCGTGGCTGAGGTTTAGTGAGCAGGCAGGCAGTGTGAGGCGGCACCACGGCATCTCATGGTTAGTGAAACTCAGGGAATGGGATGAGGCATCTCCAGTGTCTTGCCAAGATCCTCGGGATGGGAAGTGTTTTCCTCTGGGCCAAGTGAGGCACCAATTCTGCTCTAGAATGAGGGCAGCAGATGCCAGAGAACATCCTCAGGATGGCAGGCTACAGTGGGAACATTTGTCACTGCTCCCTGGGGGTGTTGGAGAGGGGGAAATCAAACTCCATCTCGTCCTTCAGCTCTGCACATCCCCACCTACTCCCAAATCTGTAAATGTCTGCTTTGCTTCCACGTTTGACCCTGTCCCCTGTGCCTGTGGACATGTTTGTGGCAGAAGTGCCATGTTCCAGGTGCACAGCCTTGTGGGGATGTGGTGCAAGGAGCTCCTGTGGGTGTGGGTATCAAGCAGGACAGGCATGGATGCTCCCAGGGTTGTAGGGTACCTTGAGGTTCAACTGCTGAACTCAACAGAAGCAGATTCACACCAGTTTTTTGGTTGTGTTTGAGGAAAGAAATGAGGGGTAGAGTTTGATTTAAAGATTAGGGGTATAAATCCATTACCCGTTCGCCTTTATTTGTCTAGACAGAGGAATTGAGGTGTTTAGGCAAAGGAAGGCAACCATTGCTTACTGTGTCTATTAAAAGCGTGAAAAAGTCACATCTTTTTTCATCACGTTACAGAAAACTCCTGCCTTGAGCTCCTGAGAACAGGCAGTAGGAAGACAGATGGGTGTAAGGAAAGGTTGTGCTTCTTACTCACCATGTCTGCTCTGTTGCAGTCCGTGGGGAAGGTGTCCTCACCGAGTTCTCTTCTCCCATTTCATCAGCCGTGACGACTTTCCCAGTAGAGCTGTGCCATCTCCTGCCTTTGACAAACTGTCAGGGGGGGCATAGCCTCTCCAACAAGTCCCTAAGAATCTTCTCCACAATGAGCAAGCAGGTGTGGGGCAGGAGGAGCAATCTGGGGAACCAAACTCTGGAACAGCTATTTCAGAATTGTACTCTTAGGAGATGTTTCTGTACTTGGAACAAGCCCTGTTTGGAAAGTCAAATCTTCCTTGGTTTTTTCTTGAACTGCATCAAAGAGAGAAGCCTGTGACAGGTGAGATGTTCAATGCCAATTATGTTGGAGATAACCAAGAGGAGATGATGTTTGGAGCCTGACTTGGCTTTAAGAATGGATTGGTGGCTGTACCATGCTGCTGTCTGTGATTCTAACTTATCTGAAGAGCCATCATGTTTATGTGCTCGTGAAGCCCTGAAGTAATCTGTGGTGTCATGGTTAAAACGATGGAAGCCAGATGCAGAAGCATTGACATATTCCTCAAAGCAGCCTGACTGATAAAGCTCTGCTTTTTAGCTTTTCTTTCTTTCATACCCTTGATTCATTGTTGCTGTGCATCCTGCATGGGATACCAGGCTTTTCTGACCTAAGGGAATAAAATTAATTTCTAGACATCTTTCAGTCTGAAAGTTTTAATGCGACTTTATCTTAGTTGTCCCACATGAAGATACAAACCAGAGGGAGACAGAGGGAGCAGGGCTGATTCAATGAAGTTGCAGTATGTGGGTGAGGTGAGTCAGGAAACACAGCAAAAACATATGTGGTTTGCTGGATGTATGAGTAGCAAGGGGACCGTCTCCTGAAACATGGTTAAATATGTAAACTCTGCCTAGGGGAAATGTTTATTTACCTAGATTGACAGCAATCAGGGTAAAAAAGCACTCAGGATAAGTGGCTCTTTAGCCAACTTTAATTTGTTGATGGATGGATTGATGGGAGGATGGTCAAAGGAATGACAACATTACTCTCTGTAATGGAGATAACCTGTCTGCTGGAGTTTGCAGCACTGTTCGGTCTAATTATTCCTGATCCATCTATGAGCAAACTTTTCTGCCAGTGAGACAAGATGTCATTCTTTTTCTTTAAATAAAAAGATAAAAAGGTAAAATCAAGAACAATTAGAGCAAAGGATGATCGTATCTTCTGCAGTCAAAAATTTATACAAAATCATCGGAATTGCTTAAAGATGTTTTACTGTATTAATTGAAATAGTTGTGCATTCTATTATGCATTTTGTATGGGAACAGATGGCCCATTTCACAAATTAAGCCTTGTCTTTTTACATTGCTTCAACAAAATAATAGTGAATGAACATTACTATAGTAAATGATCCCAAGCTCAAACCTTGTAGCATCAAAACAGGCTACCTTTTTCTGATGGAAGTTAGTGGAAAAGCAAGGAAATAGATAATTGAATTGATTCCCACGTGCGTTTCACCACAGCTATGGCAAAGACAAAGAGCAACTCATAATGCTTCAGTCTTGCTCACACCTTTCCTGGAACACAGCATAGATTAGGCTACTGGTCCTGCAGCATGGAATTAACTGGGAAATGGGCTGTGGGGGGATAGTATATGAATTTTGTTGACTGTAGTGAGAACAGTTTCTCAGGCTTACAGCAGCAGTGACACAGTTGAGAAAGAGTTGCCTGTGAGACTATGTACGCCGTGTTCTGCTGAGCACTCAGAGGTGACTGCTTGCAAAGCATCCTGAGAAATACCCTGCACTCACTACAGAAGCAAAAGCTGCCAATCAGCAGTACAAACTGATGTCTCAGATTTTCTAATCTGGCTGAAATATGCTTGCTCCAGGACTAGCAAAAGAAGAACCAGTAACTGCTTCCTTAGCCAGAGGAGGCCCACAGCATAACTAGGGGAAATCCATGGTAACCCTTGTTTTCTAGGGGGGGATAGCCTGCAATTTCTGAAGAATCAGTCATCTTTTAGCTTGGATTCCCAAAATTTGGGTTAACCCATACTAGTGTCACCATTGGAAATTGCATCTACAGTGCAGCTTATTTTATGTGGGCTGGCACGAGGGTGGGCAGCACGAAGGAGGGCTGAGCTAAGAGCAGCTGCACGTGAAACGGGTGCTGGTGTCAGCTCACATCTTTGCAGAGGCCATCACCACAAACAACCTGAGCATGAGCTCTGCACGGGCCTCTCTGAGGAAAATCCATCATGGTGGAGGGGTGGGGGAACTGAATTACTCTGGCACCGAATTCCCTTAGCCCAGACCCATTGAGCGTGTGGCTCTGCCCACCAATGTTTGATTTGCTACATGGGGGTCTGCCAGTCCCCCCTTTGTAATGACAGTGGGGTGTCACAGCAGGGCCAGGGCCACCCATCAGCGGGGGCAGCAATCAGCCAGCACTCTGAACGTGCTGCTGATTGCAAACCCCTCTGGGCACCGGGATGAGCTGGGCTGGAGCGCTGGGCACACCCTGTGGGGAGCAGGGGACCTCCAGGACACCCCACAGCTCACGGTGCTGTCCCTGCTGGGACAGCTGGCAGGGGTGGGGAATAAGCAGGAGCCCTTGAGCAGCTCTTCTTGTGAGCTCAGCACTGCAGGGAATCGCGGGCACCACTTCTTGCAATTCAACGCACTTCTGCATGCCTTGGATCAGGCCCAGCTACATGACAAGCACATATGCTGCTGCTGGAAATTTTATGTGGAAAAAAACTAGCCTAGATTGTAGTTTATAGTTCTTTTCAGCAGGGCTGCATGAAGCTAATGACACAGAAAGCCATTTGGGTTAAATTGTGAAACGGAAAGATGCAGCACCTGCTTTTATGCTTCATGTGTTACTAAAAATACTTCTTCCTTTCTAAAATGCAACACAAATGACAATACAAAAGAAAACTCCACAATGACATTGGTGACATTATTAAGAGGGGTTTTGTCAGTGTCCCTGTGCACAGAAAGATGAAAACAACGATAGCAGAAACTACAGGCATTATTATACCATTGCTCAAACCTTTGTTGCATCCATACCTGAGGTAATTCATTGCCCTCCTGGTCTCTCACTGTAAAAAAGAGGAGAGTGATAAGTTTTAGACAAGAGACATGAGAATGTTCCAAAGTATGGAAGAGCTTCCATTGAGGAGAAACTAAACAGGATCTATTTATTCTGTAAAAGAGACTCCTGAGGGAAAGAAACATGGCAAAAACATGTGGAGGAGGCATATCAACACGTGAAGTGCTTCAACAGACAGATGTGAGAGGGGCCTTTGGAAACAAATAAAAGTGCTGAATTTAACAGAAATAACTTTTCAGGGAAGGCATGGAAGTCAGATAAGGTTCAAATAAGGGGTTATAAATTATTTTTGGGACAGCAGCCCTGGAGCTGCCAGGGACCAACCATGTGGGTTGGAAAAGGCCACCCAGCCTGGCTGCAGGCGGTGATCCCACTCATGTTGGGGCAGAGCCTGTGGTCAACCCTGTCCCTGCCCCCAGCCCATGTCACCCCAGGCACATGGATGCCCAACTCACCAGGCAGGGGGATCCCAGGGTAGCTGCCTTCAGGGGGTGCCACTGGTACCTCTAAGTGTCCTTTTTTTGCAGGTGCAGCTCACAAGATACAAATGCCACATTTATTGCTAAACATTTTCCTCTCCACCCTTCAAAATCAAGAAAAAAGTCCTGACTCAAGAAAATTCTTTTACCAGTGAGAAGGGAGCATTGCCAGAGTATGAACCCCTGTAGAGATTTTACTTTTGCTATTGATTTTATGCGTGAGATGCTTAGGTACTTTGATAGTGTCTGACAGTATAAGAAGCCAGAGAGAGAACAGTAATACAGTGACAATGTCACCAGAAACACTCATATATTTTTTGGAAATTGTGGCTTTAAATCTCACTGAAACATCTTGTCATTTATCACACAGAGAAGTGTTTCGACAAAAAAAAATCCTTCCTTTGAGGAGTTTTCATTTTTTTATTGTTATTTTTGTGAGAAGGACATGGAAGGAAAAATGGGCTGTTTTAGAGAGCTATAAATGCCCTAGAAAGGAAAAAAATGTAAATGGCAGACATGTAGGTGGTGAGCTGAGGCATTCACAGTGAGGGTACACACCTTCCCTACCTTCCTACATAACTTATGTTGCATCGGTACTACGGCGCTTACTCAAGTGTTAAAAACCCTCCCTGAAAAACTCCCTCATAAATAAAGGGATCTCTGAATAACAGCGCTGCTCCTTTGGGACAATGCAGAGCAGAAGGCCTGGGGATGGGGGACAGTGTGTCCTCAGCTCCTCTGGAGCCCCAGAAGACATGCAGCCAGATCTGCCCTTGCAACAAAATGCTGCTCTACCAGGCAGGGCTGCTCTCTAAAGACATCCACCACCCTAAATAAATCCGGGACCCAAATGTTTTCTAGAAGAATGGTCTTTGCAAGGATAAACTGCTTTTAAAAATAAATAGCAATTGAGATGGAAGGCTGGCCGTAGTTTGGGTGCTCCCTGGTTGTCTTCCTCAGGGCTAACAGTTTGGATCCTTTTGGAGCGTGGAGGGATTTGAATGCACGTCAGTCACTGCCTGGGCAAGTGCCCTCATGTTGAGAGTCTTCAACACAAAACATAAAGTAATAGATATTGGAAGTGCAGGTCTGGACACCTGAGCTCTGGAGAATGGGGGGCACAAATTAAACCATCATCCCACCCTTTGTGTTCCCAGCTTTTTGATGCCTCTAGAAGTGCAAGATTTTAGGGATTGCCCTTCTGGCAGCCGATTCCTCCCTATGCATGGTAAAGAGAGCCTGGTCCTCATGCTGGGCTTCACAACAGTGGCCCAGACCCGAAAATAAAGGAAGTACAGTGTCTGACCTGTCTGGACCGCCTCTCCATCAAATCTGTCCCCAGATATATCTAATTTTAGGCATTCGTATTATGTGTCAGAAATACTCATTCATTAAAAATACGAGTGCTTTCCATACAGTTACTGGCTGATGGTATGTCAAGAGACTAAAATATCTTTCATTTCAGTTCATTTAGTCCAGCAAGTCTCCCCACTGTAACTGTAACCCACCCTGCTGTCAGGGAATGTACCAGAGCTACTGCGGAGCTAGAGAACCAAAAAATATACATTTGAAGTGACAGCATGAAAAAAGTGAAGGGGGGTGAAATATAATTAGCTGAGGCAAGGACAAGTAGGTAAGTCTCCACAGTCATAATTTATGGGGGATATTGTTATAGTTATTACCATGCAATTTAACAGGAATACACCAGAGCAATTTTCATATCTTAAAACATGCAGATGCACTCATATATATGAGAAAAGTCTCAGAACTCAAATCATCCAAAATAATCAAGAAAGTTATTATCATAAACAGCCACAATTAACACGGGGATCGCAAGGGATGAGTCTCAATTTCTGATAATCTTAAGAGAAAATGAAAGCATTATTAAAACTTTAGTGGGGAAATGGTAGCTACATTCACATCTCCATGCAGACACCAGCACTGTGCAGTCTGCACCAGTCACTCCTCTACTGTTCCTTTGCCAGTCCCAGAACCAACGAAGTATGTGGATTTGAGATTTCCTGAAGCATTAGAGGACACATGTGGTAATGACCTTGCCAGTTTAAACTGATTTTTTTTTTAACAAAAGAGTATCTTCAATTACTAAAGAGAAGAAAAAGGAGGTATGGACACTATCGGTACAAGCTCTGGGGATTTAAAGTTGCAAAGTGCTTTATGACAGCCTGTGCTGCCATCCATAATTTACAGGTTTCCTTCTAATGTTGCTGCCAATACAGTATTGCTCTTATCGGCTGCATAAATTATTTCTACCAGTAACATAGAATCAAAGAATGGTTTGGGTAGGAAGGGACATTTAAGGTCATCTAGTCTAACCTTCCTGCCATGGGCAGGAACACCTTCAACACGATCAGGTTGCTCAGAGTCCCATCCAACTTGCTCTTGAATGTTTCCAGGGATTGGGCAACTCTCACCGCTCGGGCAATCTGTACCAGTGTTTATCCACCTTCATTGTAGGAAATTTCTACCTGCTAGCTAGCTAAATCTATCCTCTTCTGATTTAAACCATTACCCCTTGTCCTATCCCAACTGGCCTGACTTAAAGAGTTTGTCCCCATCTTTCTTATGAAGCACTGAAAGGCCACAATAAGGTCTCTGCAGAGCCTTCTCTTCTCCAAACTAATTTCTCTCCCATTTAGCAAGAAGAATTTTGGGGGACTCTGTCAAAGATCTTACAGAAGTCCAGATAGATGACATCTATAGCTTTTACCTTGTCCACTGATGTAGTCAGTCCATCACAGAAGGATACTGGGTTGGTTAGGCAGGACCTGCCATGCTGGCACCTCCCTGTCCTCCTTGTAACTTAGCAGAGCTTCTAGGAGGATCTGTTCCATGATCTTCCCAGACACAGAGGTGAGGCTGACAGGTTAGTAGTTCCCAGGGTCCTCCTTTCTTCCCTTTCTAAAAATGGGTGCTAAGTTTCCCTTTTTCAGCCACCAGGGACCTCACCTGACCATGCCACTATTCCAACAAAAGGAGACATTTGTCTCTTTAATTCACACTTAAATTGCTGAAGATTATCCACTGTCCATTAGATTTCAACAATACCCAAACGTAAGCTGTTCTAATCATATGCTAAAATATAATAACCACCAACTCTCACAACCATCTGAAAAAATCAATCACTCCCACACTGATCAAGTTTCTGTCTCTTTCAGAAATATTTTTTCTCTTCTTTTCCTGTACTTATGTGTGCCCAGAGCGATCTCAACTTCATATGCAGCCAGCCCTTGACTCCTCATAGCTGCCTGCTTAAGGTGAATAGTTGTGTATATACCTGTCTCAGTCTAGTAGATACGGTTTAGAAACAGTTGCTCTTCTCTTGGGGCATGAGGATAGGCTGGAAGGGCTCCTGAGGATTACTGTTGTCTTTAAAAATCTGTTCCTCAAGCTTAAAAATGTTGTCCCAGATTTGGAAAGGGAGCACTTACTTAAGAAAGAGGGATGAAGCACTGCAGCTGTCAGTACCATTTCAGGCATTTCTGGATCACAAAATCATTCTCTATTTGTCATGTACTTATATAAAAACAAAATGAATCTCCAGATACTGCAATTTAGTGGTTTTATCTTTTTCATTTTGAGGCTCAAGGTGAGCTGGGACCTTCTCTTCACCAGAACAGTGAGCCCCATCAGACCAAGTCTGCATCCCCAACAAATGACAATGCAGTTAAAGCAAGACCCACAAAACTTTTACAAATTAAGGCTCACGCAAAATTAAGATCCAAATTTTAGAGGTATCAAAGAAAGCACATTATGTTATCCCAGGGTTGGTTTTTTGCCTCGTTTTTTTCTAATACTGCTAGTCCCTGTCTGTAAAAATCTTCTTCCTTCTGTTTGCTGAATCATGCCTGGAATCCATATTAGAAGTCAAGTGTAAAAAAAAGGAGGGGAAGCTGTGCTACAGGCAGCTGTTGTTGTCAATGCCCTTTCTTTTCCTGCAATAAAAGTCACACAAAAACTTAAAACCTTGCTGGGCCTCTACTCCTTACTGTCAACATTACCTCCTTTCAGATCTGTAAAAGGGCAAATCTTTTCCTAGCAACAGCATTAACCCATTCGCAGGGATTTGAAAACAGGCTTGCTTTCTTTCCCATAGCTGGCAACACCTTGTGCTGCTCCTGCATGCCTGTGGTTCAGAGTGCTGTAGTCTCTCTTTAGCATCAGGAACTATTCCACAGGAACTCCAAAAGGAGCAGAGAAACAGTAAAGCATGATACTCACCAGAGCATTTGTTCTGCTCTAAACAAGGCACTGAATAACAGCAAGGGAAGGGCTATTGCTAGCACTTAGAGATGAGTGTTACAAGTATGCAGCAGAAAGTTTTATAATCCAGCATTAATTTGAACCTGTGGGGTTTTTTTGATTTTTCTGATGCAATCCCAAGTCAATAATTAGGCTGCTAATTGACAAGACACTCTTGTCTCTATAAGTCATGATCTTCCTTCTTAGTCGTTGTGGAATGCTCCTCCAATAGGAAGGAAGACAAGTAAGTATAATCTCTCAAGAAAGGTCTACAGTTCATTTCACATGTATAAAAACAGACAAAGAGGTAGATCTGTTTTGTAGCAGCACGTGAGATATTTTATGTATGTATTTTTCCAGCTTATATACCAAATGGAACTTTATTCCTTTTTCACAGACCACCAGCTTGACAGGACCTACACAAAATAGAATGAACCATAACAACCATAGACTGGTGGAAGTTTAGCTCCAAACCTGAACTTTGTGATGGGTCCCTCACTACAGAGACAGCACTTAACACTGTTAGGCTACACTAAAAAAAAAGCAAAGGAATTCAGATTATAGAATTCAAACAACGCTTTCTTCTTTTTTTTGCGTACATGTGAAAACATGGTACTTGTGCATAGACATGACAGGCAATTCCAAAAGGGAGTGGATGGAGGCCATTTAAAACACATAACTCTAGACCAGCTGGTAATCTGAATGCTTTATCATAATGCTATTAATATTTTGTGAGCTACTAATGTGCCTGGAATCCGCTGATATTTCTCATGCAAGACAAGGGTGAAACCTAAAGATACATATTTGGTGAGGTGTCAATGCTGAAATGAAATGAGGAATAGAAACCTTCTGTGATTTTTTTCAATATTTCCTATCATTTAAGAGGCATTTTACCAAAAGTGTTCAAAAGAGTTCTTCATAAAGAAAATACCAAAGAAGGTCTCCAGACCACTGATCACAGTGGGTCTCCAGAAGCGTTCTTAATTTTTTTTCCAAGAGGAAGCAAGATACAGGCAAGAAGCAAGATACAAGGCCCTCAGCCTATGATCTCCTTGCCAGCAGATGATGTGGATTTGGAAATGGGAGACTGGGCAAGCACTTGGAAGAGATTTACTAAAGGCACTAAACCAGACAAATTGCGTTAGACTCAGGCAGGCTCTTCAATCAAACCCAGTTTGTGACTAGGAGTGTATTACTGTATTAGATGCATGCCCTATTCCCACCCTACCCTAGGCAGTTGCTGTGGCCACTGCTGGAGACACAGTGCTGGGATATTCCTTCCCCTGAGCTCTTCTGGTTGTTCTTATGTTCCAGTGAAGTCACAGGGAAAGTCCTGTTGGCAGGAAAGCCACATTGGCTTTGTGCTGCCATGAAGCATGTGCTTAGCTGTCCATCTCTTTTTTTAATACATTTTCTAGTCTTTATTGCTTCAGCTATCCCTCAAATCTATACCTGCAAAGCAATTAATTCCTAGCAATACATAAATGGTTTTTCTGCTGTATTTTAGATGGATTGCATCTCAGATGTTTCAGACAACTTTAAAGTGAGATGACTTTCCTTATACTTTTGTGATACACCTGAGAAAGTGGTGACACATCCAGAGCAATTTCTCTGCCTTGCAGTTCCTTCCACATATCCACATCATCCTTTATTTTTTTTATTACTTATTATATTTTTGTGTGTCACTACTATGAAGTTACATAAGGTGATTAATGCTCTATGACTGTGTAATGACTTCATTTGATTTGTGAAAAATTAATTAGAGAAGAAAGAAACCGCCCTTAGAAAAAAAACATGAGACCAGATGGAACGGTATGTCTTGGGCGTGGGAATGGTTACACAGCAGGCTTTGGGAAACAACCACTTGGGGATTTTGCTCTCCTGCTCTGCTTGCTCAGTCATGACCTCAGTGACCAGTGTCTCTTCTAAATTATCGGAAAAGTTTAGGACAGAATTGTGTTGGGAAAATTTGCCCTTCTTGGCAGATAGATTCATCTGAGTTAAGCTTCTCTAAAGCTTTTGACTGGCAAGGGAAGTCCTTCCCCATAACTTGAGTACTTATCAGAGGGCTTGGTTCAGTTTCAGAGGACAAATCATCATGCTGGCATCTCCACACCCAGGTGGGAGCGAATACAGACCAACCTCTGCCAAAATAATAACAATAATAACAAGAGATGTGTTGACTAAGTGCTTATGCTCAGCCACTTCCTCTGCTAATGAAGGGGGAGGCAAAGGCAAGATTTTCAGAGAATAAAAGCAACACAATGTCATCTATCAGCACCTACTGCTGTCACCTTTCAGTAGGGTCTTCAGATTTCAAGGGTATAGATTTAGGATTGTACACCCTGCAACAGACCTCAAAGTTCTTTTAACGTTTCCTGTAGGATTTGGAGCAGCAGTAGTAAGTTCATAAGGTTGTTAGACTGTGTGACTCTCACTGTCCAAAAAGTTTGCAAAAAACCATCATTAAATCATTCATGTCTAACCTGGGAACTTAGGTAGCAATTGAAACAGGATTGAAAGGGAAAGACCCAGTCAGTATGGGGGGCTATACACACAAAGGTATTCAGTCATTCACTCTTGTGTTTCACTGTTGAAGCTTAATTTTGCTACAATATCGAGTTGGTTCCCTTTAAAAACAATCTCCCCTCAAAAAAAATAATCCACAAAAGATGAAGAAGCATTAGGAGCTATACTTTGGGTCTAATTTCACTCTTCAGCAAAGCTAGGGTGTACAGAACATGATTTTTTTCAGTCTTAGAAGCACCTGTTAGTTCACAATACAAATGAGCTATATTAGCTTGTTTAATTAGAAGTGATGAGAATTGTAAGTCTTGGGGAAAAAAAAATCTCAGGATTGTCAAGTCTGAGATTTCTCAGTTTACCTTCCCTAAAGTTCTCTAGCTTCTCTCAACATTAAAATCAATACGTATATATTTGTGACATCAAGAAAATCATGAAGCCTCTCAGCATTTCCTGGTAGAGAGAACCAGCTGGGACACAAAACTAGCGTTGTTTAACTGTTATTTTAATATACTATTTATATTTAAAATCTCTACTTAATTAGGTGGCTATTTGGGGTAGAGATCACAGGGACATCATATATTTATTTCTCTATTATGACTAAAGCATGTTCTTAAAATCTTATTTAATTTTGAGAAATAAATTGGGACTGAGTAATGAGTGCCAGGGATGAGTAATCAGTGCCAGGTTAGGCATGCTTCACTGGTTTGCAAGGCATGGGAAGCTCACTGCCATAGCAGCTCATCAGCCCAGACTTACCCTCTGCCTGGCACAGTGTCTGGTCACTCTGGATTCCCACTGTGCTGCTTTTCACCACCTCAGATGGCCACTTCAGTCAAGTTTATATCAAATACTTCTGGCTTTTTGAGGTAGATGTCTCCTTGCTCATCTTACAAAAGAGCTTTGGTTGTGCCTGTGACACGAGCCATAACTCAGACTGGCAAATGCTATTCAGTTCCATCAGGCGTACTGATGAGTTCTCACAATGATGGCTTAGGCAAATTTCCTAACTATACATTTCTTCTTGCTGGGAAATTGTTGGCCAGGGCTTCACAAGCGAGCAGTGCACTCTTTCCAGGAGAAAAGGAGGTCTGTTCATTGCCCAGGTAGAAATTCAGATGTTGGAGGGGTGCTTGAATCAGGGCTGGTGATGCAGACACAATTAGCGGGCCTTGCACCTGCCAGACCTGCAGCAGATATTAATGTTGCTCACAAAAAAAAGGGTCATGAGCAGAGATGTCAGACTCTGAAACTCCTAAGGAAATTATGCTGTCAGCAAAAGGCCAGGCAGACCCCCGAGATGGGAGAAGGCGCCAGGAGGTTCCTCTTGCTGGGAATGCAGAGTTTTCCCTGTGGGGAATGGGGGTTGGCAGCTGCACACCTGCCTCCTCTGCAGCTTCCCAAGTGCCTCCCCAGATGGGAACGTTTGCTGGAGATGGCCCACGCTGCTCCGAGCAGTTTCCCGAGCCCTGTGGCTGCTGTCAAGGGAAGAAACAGTATGTGAAACATGGCATGATGTCATTTCACTAAAAGGAAGCAGATAACACAATGGATAAAATAATGTTCACGGTCCCCATGCGTGGCTCAATACTGGTGCTTAAAAGCATTGTTCGAACACTGTGGACCAGCAATAGCACACAGAGAGGAGTTGTTAAATGCTTCTAAATTACACTGCAACAAATTCGCTGTGTTTCTTCCCAGTTTTTGCAGTCTCCATCACCGTGTTAGGTAAGTATTTGGTGTATTGCCTTGCTCCACGCACCTTCTTGTTCCTGAATCAGTTGGGCTGTTCTGCACTTTGGGTGTTTCTCCTTCCACTTGGGTGCTGAAGGACTCGCACTAAAAATCAGAAGAGCTTTGTTGTAACTTCACCCACAAAAGGCCGTGAGACAGGACAGAAATGGAGCCACAAGCTTTGGCATGCCTGCCTTCAGGAGACCTAGCCCCAGTGAATACCCTCATATGCCTGTGACTCCATCTGCAGTGCTTAGTGAGAACGAGGGACCTCGAAAGGGGATCCAGCCCTTCTGGGCCCGTCCTGTGGCCAGGGTGCTGCACAGCCCCTTTGTGGAAGCAGACCCCGGGGAAGGGGCTTTCCCCTCCTGCTGACAACTCTTGCTGGCCAGCTGTGCTATTTGAGGCAAAGCTTGCCTGGGATCCAGTGCCAGAGAACTTCTCCTTCAAATAAGAACCATAACAGAGATCAAGAAGCACTCTTACTTCTAAAAATGATGGGAGGAGGTGATGCAGCT
The DNA here is from genome assembly GCA_013398175.1 of Climacteris rufus. Taxonomy (NCBI): domain Eukaryota; kingdom Metazoa; phylum Chordata; class Aves; order Passeriformes; family Climacteridae; genus Climacteris; species Climacteris rufus. The sequence goes on along the minus strand of VZRZ01004325.1, from coordinate 566,415 downwards.
GTGGCAGTCATTCAGTCACAAGTCAATTAGAGCACTCACCAGAATGTGAGGACCTGGAATCCCCTTAGCAGACCAAGTGTCTTTGAAGTTAAATCCTGAAAAAATCCATGGCAAACCAGATAAGTCATCCCAGGAAGAAGACCAAGGCCCAGGTCTCCTCCAGAACTCCAATGAACACTGTAGATGGCAAGTGCCACTAATGCTTTCTCCTTCTCTTGGAATTTTCCAGAATATGACTCACTGGGCTAAATCCAGCATGAACATCACCTGATCTGCAAGATGGGAGTGAACTAGAATAACTAGTAAAATATGAAATTGAGTTCACCCTTTCTTTCTGTTTCCACAACCTCTTCTCCCACCTTGTTTCCTAGAAATATTTGTGCTCTGTGATTGAGGGTCACTGCAGGAACCACACTGGGAGTTCACCTGGAGTGCTCACTGAAACACCTCTGCTGCCCAAACTTCAGCAAGCTTCTTGCAGCAGCACAAAAACATCAATATTTATGTAGCAGCGAGAGAGAGGAAAAAAAAATCTGCCATATATTTAAAAAAACTTACTGCTCTCTGGTGGACTTCAGGTGAGCAAAGAGAAACCTGGAGGTTTGTCCTGCAGTGAGACAGGAAGCGAGATGTGCATCGACAACTTAACACAGCTGCAAAATGAAGTGAAAGGCTCCGAAAGAGGGATATTCTGTCACCTATTCACTTCTCCTTTCGTGAAGCCACACATAACACAAAGTTAATTAAAGCCTCTATTCTGAGAAAAAGGAATGTTCCATTTGGTAAATTTAGAAACAGCTGGTTAGTTTTATCCATTACTTTTGTGCTAACATCAGTTGAGCTCATTCAACTCTCTCTTTTTATGAAGCTGTCCTTCCTATGCTACCTGATAGCTACTAATTGCTGCAACTACATTTCTGAATTGCAAATTTTCTGCACTGATAAAAACTTTGATTGCCTGTCAGCTACACATAAGGAAAAGATCACCAGTGCTAAATGAGGTGTTCCACGCTTGGATAATAATGCCTAATGAATTATTCAAAAAAGAATGCTTGAATGAAGCAAACAATTTGAAGGGTTACTAGCAGCCGTAACAGTTCAACAGCCAAAAGAACAAAAGTATCATCCTGAAAATTACACTAATGATTAAAAAATGCGTATTAATTCTACATTTGGAGAAAAAAGAAATGCCAATCTGATTTTAAAGGTTAATCATTATTTTTTCACTAATGCTTTAATCTCTGGGAAAAACACCCTTTACCAATATTTTGGGACATATAATATTATGACATAACATATTTATATAATTTTCCAGGCATTAACCCTCTCTGCAAATTTTGAATTTCACTGTGAAAGAATCAAAAACCAGGGTTGAGAGCTATTACTGTCCACAAGATTCTTTCTATTGTTTTAAATGAACCTTGGACCAGGCCCAGTTTCTAGCACAGCAGCATCAAACCGGATGCCTTGGGGTCAAGAACCTCTAAAGGTGCTTTCAAGAGAGTGACTGCTGAGCCTCAGTGTGGCCTCAACCACACCAAAACACAGCCCAGAGTGTCTGAATTGCTCCAGACTGGCTTTGGTGTGGTGAAGCCAGAATCTGGCTCTTGCTATTCATGGTATGAAAGATTTGCTAAATGAGAAAATGGGTGATGGAAACAAGACTCACCCATTCAAAATCTAATAAAAACAACTGCTATATTCACATAAGTACTGTAATATGTAACCCTTTCCGTCGCAGAATTGATTGTACTTTGAAAAAAGAGTGGACGGTTAATAAGGAAAGAAATATTTTTCTCTAAATGCTCCTGGCTAAAGGGAGAAGGATAAAAGAAAAATAAATCCTTAATAAACCATGAGACTTTCATGGATGTCCAATGCTGACACATTTTCGGCTTTCATAAAAATATATTGCCAAGACCAAAAGTGATAATTTGTTATGACAGACTCTCTCTGGTTGCCAAAAAGACGGGAAAAATCTGAGGACTACATCCTAAAGAACATCTCCTGTAAAATATTAGCATTACACGAAATACGTGAAGAATAACAGCACAATGGCAGTGTCACGTTCATCTGCTGTGCTGTTAAAACCCTCTCAGTTGTTGTGTGTGGAGCTGAGCTAACACAGACACATTGCTACTGCAGAGAGGTCTCCCAGTGATAGTGCAGTGTTGACTACACTAAGGAAGGATTTGTAAAATAGCATTTATTAAAATATCCAGTCAACCACTCTGCTGCAATTTTACAGCTATAAAGCCTTTGGTATTAGATGCCAATTAGTGATTTTATTATAAAGATGTTCAATGTCAAGATAACACTTCTTCTCATTTCTGGCAGTGACACTGAATGGTGGAGAGAAGAAATGACTTCAGGAAAGCTTAGCTGACCATCTGCTTAGGCCTGCTCACTCACTGATGATTAATCCTTTCCCTCGAGGACAGTGTCTCCATGTGTTTCTCTTGCTGTCTTTTTAATGTCACAAAAAGAGGTTGATAAACACATTCAAGTCACAATTAAAAAACATTTTAACTGACCAGTTGCCACTGATGATATTATTAGACAGTTTTAGTCACTCTTGTAACAATGCGTTTAGTGGTGTTGATGTGAAGTAGAGATGAAGTTCTTTAATGTGCTTCCTACCTATTTTTACATTTAGGTGACATTTAAATGTTTACCTTGATGCAAACAAGCAGTCTGCAAGGGGCATGGGGAGAGGGTCCTTTCTTACCTTACCAAAGCAAAAACTCTGGAAACAGTATCTGGAGGACTGCAAGGCGTCTGCTGTTCTTTGCCTGGGATGTGGGAGGAGGAGGAAGAGGAGGAGCAAAGGACCCATCAGAGACTATAGGTAGATTGCAGCAATTACTTTTATACCCATATATGCCACTGCCAAATACACAAATGACTGATTTCCCATTTCCTCTCGACAGGTCAGAGCTCAGTGTGGGGAGTCCCACGTGTGCAGGGACATCCTGCTGGTGACAGGGAGGCTGCTACAGTAATGGACAGAGCAGTGTGGCTCCTACCTGCCCTCCTTGCTCTCACAGGTGATGGTAAGAATTTTGCTCCATGTGGGAACAGGTTCATGCTCACTACAGTACAGAGATCCTGATGGAAGAGGTGACTCAGGAGGGACCAACCACAGACAGAGGAGAGGACCAGCTTTCATGGCAGTCACAGAGCTCTGCACCTCAGGCCATAAGATTTCTATTCATATTCTCACACAGGGATTTAGGGGCAGCCAATTTCCAGGGCCTGACCTTTCATCTCTACCCCAGCCTTTTACTTGAGGTATACTTTTGTTCCTCCAGTTGATCTGCACATGCAACCAACAGAATCACATTTCTTGGCAGTCCCAGAATGGATCTCACTACGGTTCCCAAGTAACTGGACTGACTTATTTATCATCTACCTGATTTAAAGCCAATTTGGCAAGCAGAACAGGTAATGTTGGGCTGTTTGCAACTGATATTGTCCTTCACCTAATAAATTAGTGGTTTTCAAACTCCTTATCCACACCATTATATTTACTTTCATCAAGTCTCACACTTAGACTGTATCAAGTCCCATCAAATAAAATACATTGAGCACCTGATAAATCAGAAATCAAGTATCTTTAAAGAAAGCATAACATCTAAGGATATGAATCTACCTTATTCTTGGGAAAGCATCACAATTGACTTAACAATTTTTGTGATTACTATGAGTGTCTCTGCAGTGATCACCTTTCAGAGCTCCCTTTACCTTTTCTAGACCTATACCTACATCATTGCTTTTCATTAGATTAAGGGACTTAAACTGTCCCGCAGACCTCAGAAGTCAATGTCAGTTGTGACACAACAGGAATCAAGTAAGTCAAGAAAGAGGACACAGGAAGGAGAAACATAAAAAGCGGTTACTTGTTGAAGGCAGATTTGACTTCTGATTTCATCCCTCATGAAGAAGATTTTTCAAAAGCCCTAGGGTAACTTGAAAAATCAAGTTCCTTTGACTTTTAACCAATCAGACATATTTTTGAAATTCATGCAGATAATGAGTAAGCAAGTTTACAGCCCAGTCCGACCTGTGGTGAAATTGATGGCAATGTTTGCTTTATGAAAGATAGTTCCAGTACTTAATTAGATTTCCTGTAGGCACTGCAGAAAGAGAAAACAGGCAAAAAAGGAAAATAAAATTTAAAAAAAGGTGGTTTATATAAGGAAAAGGTAGTGGCCTTGCAGCTTACCAGTTCAGAAGGAGAATTTCTTGTGATGAGAGAAAAAAGTACAGGTGTGGTAAGAGAAGACAAGCAGGATATCTTAACTGGTAGACAAAATATAATCAACTGCCATAGCTAAATCACTGGTGGATGGACCTTACTGTGGCACAGAGGACATTCAATGGAGCAATAAAGGACGAGAGGTGATTGTAGAGGTGGGCATTTCAGATGATTTTGTCTGAAGTATTCTTTTTCTACATGATGGCAGCAGGAAAGGATACTGAAAGCTTATTTTCTCATTAACCAAAAATGTAGGTAATAAGGAAGAGGACAGGATTTTAAATGCTGAACCCATGAGAAAAATTGTTGCCTATAAATGGTTTCTTTTAAAATCATCAGGATATATACACACCAATTTTCAGTGGAATTGCATAGATGCTTTATAAGGGGAGAAGAGGAATAACCCTTGAAGAGGCTCTCAGGGGATGGTTGCTGACATGGAAAACCGTTTGCCCCAGTCAAATTTTTGGCTTTAATCTGAGATGAAGGATCTAAGTCATTTAAGGGTGTTTCTGTTTACCCCTCAAGCTTCCTGGAGGCAAGAGAGAAGCTTCTGTGATCAATAGTATCAAATGGCATGGAGAAGCACAGGGCATTACATACAAAATACTTTATTTTTCAATAGCTGGGGACATCTCATCTACTAAATAGCAAGGCACTTTCCACATCATAACCTACAATCAGTCAGACAGACCAACTCAGTGTAGTGGTACAGGACAAAAAGTCTGATTTCTGGTGTATTAGTGTTCTTAGAAAATGGAAATTAAACAGTAGGTGGTACCTTGAGCAAAATTTTAAGGGTGGATTACCACAACAGATCTAGGCAAGTATCAGCAACAACATCTAAAACTTCATTTAAAGACTCCTCCCTCCAAAAAATTCCTGTGCTTAATACAGAACCACAGTTACTCCAGTGGACCTGTGACAGTCTTCATAGAGCTGGATGTGAGAGGTAAAATTAATCAATTGCCAACATCCAGTTTATATATTATCCATCTTAAAAAAATTCTATACCTCATCATTTTAGGATATTTTTTCCAGTGATTAACTACTGACTCTCTATTTGAATTTCTTATCACGTGTTCATTTCACTTTAGAAAAATCTTTGATTCTAAGAATTTTAATGGAACAGTAAACAAGATTCTTCCTCTTAATAAAAAAGGGTTTAAATTTTTATCAGATCAATGATAAATTCCAATTAAAATTTTATGACCAAAAATTCCTGACTTAAAACTTTGAAAGCCAAATTATTCAAGAATCTCTAAGAGACTGCTTAAATATTGAGATACCAAGAGTGTTCAGACACTCAAAAACATAGACTCTTACTTTAAAGCTGCCTGTTAAGTCCAGGAGAGGTCAAATTTAAAATTAAATTGTAAGCCAAACTGCACTGACAATTGCAAAAGCAGGAATGGATCTGGCCTATACCATTGAGCTAGAAACTCATTATTCACAAGGTATATTTTATAAGTTGAACAAAATGCTATTTTGTTTGCAGTTGGATTCTGACAGGGGTAAATCCAGAGGAAAGTAAAACATGCTACAAAGGTAAGCTCTTTACTTTCTTTCTCTGTGTGTATTTGGATTGTGAGATGTTTCCAAGTAATAAAAAGATGGCTTTACAAACAGAATGTGTAACTTGATCCTGAAAAAGGGGCAATGGCAAAAGACATGCAGCAAAACATTAGGAGGATAGTGACAGATTTTCACAGAGACATTTCAAAATGTTGACATCCAAAGTAAATTCAAAGAGATTAAATGGCTTTGAGTAGTCAAGAAACAAAATCACATAGATGTGTATGTCTTCAGCATAACACTGGAAGCTGGAACCCAAACCACCCCGATGACTAAAAAAACAGAAGGAGAAGCACACACCACAGAAACAGGCCTTTACTCACCAGCAGTAGCTAAAATGACTAATTCTGATGAGGTGTGATTTTTAATGAGTTGCATAGTTAAGTGTGTCATAACTGTAATCAAGGTGTCAACAAAGCTCTATAAGTGTCCTGTGGCCATCAAGACCATTCAGAGGGACGGGTCTCTTGTGACTTGTCCCTGTAGCTGTGTCTCCCCCTCAGTTATAACAAATTTGAGCACCACAAACTTCTACCCAAATGTCACAACTTAGCCCTTCCTCGAAAACACCAAACCAAAAAAACCCAAAAAACTGTTTCTACTCTGTCACTGTTGCCAGCCCTGATAATTTGCTTGGATATCTCTCCCATAAATATCTGTATTTTTTTCTGCTGGTTGTTTGTGCCTGGAAGCCCTCAGCCTACACTTTCATCACAGGGTAGCCTTCTCCCAGGCAGCAGCTTCTAATTCTTAGCAGGAAACTGCCCACCACACCTGGAAAATTGAGCTGGAACCTGAGGCTGAAATAGAAAAGTAGACTCCATCTTGACTTAAGCCAGTGAATTCCAAGACACACGACTGTAAGGAGATGAAAATAGTCATTGGGAATCACAGCAGCCACACAGGAGGATAATGAGAAGTACTGGTGTTAACTCTGGAAGACCAAAACAAATCACTCAGACACTGCCCTGGGCTATTAGATCTGGATTAAGTAATTAGTCCACTGGATCTCCCCAGATCCAGGTGTGTGCCTCAAATCTTAGCCATAAACTGTTTTAACAGCAGCACAGTGTGCACATTATGAGAAGCCAGATATGTAACCAAACCCACATCACCCATTTCGCTTGAATCTTAGTACACCATTCTGTGGAACATCTGTTTTCATTTTGCTTTACCTCCCTGCACCAATGTAAGGGTAAAATAGGTGGGGTCACCAGGGTGGTTGTTCCAGCACATTTTACAAGTTCAGTTGCTGCACTTTCCCTGCTTTTTTAGCTCCAAGTTTGAGAGATTTTCTTCATGTATCCGGCTCACTTCTTTGGTTTTCATCCTAATAAACCCATGAGGTATGGAGAGGAGATTTCAGGAAACCTGTAAAACTGAAGAGCTTTGTGTCAAGCTGGAAAATAAGTGACCAATGGGCAGGAGTAATACACTGTAATAGAGAGAAATCAAATGCCAAAGCAAGTCCCATCTGTTTTCAGCTTTTCCAGTGCTCCTCTCCCCGTGTACATTGTTTAGGACAGCCATCTTCTAGTAAAGACTGTTTTGTCAAAATGTTCTAAAAGGTCTTTATGTTTGTTGTCCCTGTATCAAGAACAATGTGCATTTTTTCACATTTCTAAGTAATAAATTTAATTTGCCATGTGTCAGCTCAATTACTGAGCTGATCTAAGGCACGATGAATGTTTCTTGCCACTCACTTTGTGCTCAGTATGCATCATAATTTAGTATCATCAGCACATAGAGTGCATTATGGTGGGTCTTTCTAGCTAGGTAAATCATTTAAAATCAAACTATTAATTCAGGTATTAATCACACTTAACTCTTCCCTTTTGGGGGGAACCCTCAGCACAGAAAATTCATTTTCTTTCTTGTATTTCTATGCCACGTCCTTCTCAGCCCCTCTTAGGTTCATCTTCAGAAGCAGCCTGTCATGTAGATCCTTATCAGAGATTTTCTGAAAACCTAGATAAAATATGTCATATGCACTGCAATTATCTACTTTATAACTCCTAAGCTCATTAAAGAGGTCAATTAGTCATTATTGCCTTTTTTAAACCCCTCTGGCAGCCTCAGGTTAGACTTTGGCTCCTTAATGCAGGCAGTACTCAAACAGAGCGAGTGTTCCCAGGAGCCAAGTGCTCCTGCAGCCAGAGCGGAGCACCAGCACTTTTAGAGGCAAAAGAAGGGAAAAGAAAAAGAAGGTAACTGCCCACTGTTCCACTCACATATTAAATATTGATGAAAAGACTGAGAAAATAGAGCTGGAAATGTAAAGAAATCACATCTGAGTGAAGAAGAAAAAACAAAACAGGGAGAGAGCAGGAGGAAGGGCGGGGGAGTGAACACTGCAGAGCACTTTTGTAAGCAGAAGCTGAAATTAGCAGGGGGGGTATCTATTTGCAAGCAGAACAAATACAATTAGATGGTCCCCCTGCTAGTTTTGGCTTCTGGTTGCACAAGTGCACTGCAGGGCACACACCTTCCTTACCATTTCCTCCTGTTCTGTGCTTTCCAGGTGATATCTGTGAAACAGCAAAGGAGCAGCACCTCCATTTTGAGTGCTGACTGTAAGCACCTGGATGATTCCAAACACTTCATCATGAAAATGAACACGCAGAGATTTTTAGGTTGGTTATTGTTAACAAAGCCTTCCTCACAGCACTGCTCCTGGGTGGTGCACTGGTGGATGAACCAACACAGCCATCAATCCAAGAAGCCTCATGGCTGCCTGGCTCCTCTGCTGACTCAGTTTCTCTTTGAGTCCCAGGCAGGACCACACAGTCATGTGAAGATGGAGAAGCCCAGCTCAGTGGGGAGGACAGGAGAGAAACGTGCCCAGCCCCAGCTGAATCTCCACCTAGGACCCTCTGCACAGCATCTCTTTGCTGTTGACCATGAACTATTCACAACTCGTCTCCTTGATGTTTACACTGCCATTGTTGTGGTGCAAATTGAAAGAGAGAAATGAAATGGAATAAGAGAATGAAAGAAGGCTATTCCTGCCTCGATCTCATTATCTCTGCTGAAAAATGAGCAATCATGGCAGTGAGAAACAAAATCTCTGAGGAGTGCTACTCCAGGCAGAGAAAGCAGCGTTGGAGGGAAGAGCATTAATATGTGCTTTTCAACCAACTGCATTTCAATTTACTGCTGGACTCTAGCTCTCTTTTATTAATTTAGGAGTGTTTCTAGTTTATTCTGTAATCTGTACTCTACATTTTACCGAATTAGATATCTATTTTTTTTCCAATTGTTTTTTCTTAGTTTTGTTTGGCAGTGTTACAGATGATCACATTTCCTTCTATTTGCAAGTTTGCTTTATCTATATTTCACAGTTGCAATCTGGGATGTCCACTATCTTATTACTGTGTGATAAGTGATATCTGCTAAAACTGCGCATGAACTCATTTTTTTCTGTTGCCTTCAAATCCCTTCAAAGTTGGCTCATCTGAAATAACAAATTGTTGTCTTGCAACTGGCAATTATTAGTTCTGGCTTATGAGTTTTGATCTCTAAGGTAATTTAATGTGTAACCTTATTATAGTTACTCATAGCTCAGGACTCTATCTAAAGTCCAATTTGGCATTACCTTCTTAGCTATTAATTGCAACCCAGCTGGGCTGTGCATATATCAGAACAAAGCAATACTTTGATGAATAAATCTCTGCATCATTTTCTAATACACATTTTGAGGGCATCCAGCTAATGAGGACAACTGAGGTAGGTCACACACACTATACTATTTACGATAATACCTTTTGTATTTACTAGGATTCACATTAGCAATATAACAGAATGGAGGTTTTTATAGACTAAGCCAATGTTGCACTATGACAAGCTAATTTGTTAGTATCTTAGCATCTGTGATATACTGAGTTCAGTTTTTTTTCTCTACACAGTTCTGCTATTTATGTCCCTGATCCTCCTGTATCATCCATGCAAGTGGAACTTTATATCCATGCTGAGTCCTATGAAAGGCAAGGATATGTCCATTTGCAGCCAGCCAAACATACAAAGAGCTGAGTTATGCCAGTAACAAATACTCAGATTTTTTGCATTGCTTCCCAAACTAGATATATTAATTGCTAACCTTGTTTCCAAATGACATAATGTGCACTGGATACACTTAGTTGTGCTAAAATTCCTGACGACCTGAAAATCTGATGCAGCTGAAATTTATTAAGAACTTGAAGGAGTCCGTAATAACACAATGCAAAAAAACCCTTCATCCTGAAGAAAGGGTGGAGTATAGGCAGATATTTCCATGGTAAAACCAGTAAGAGATAAACATATGAAAAAATGGTTACAAAAGAAAGTTATAATAAATATCTTCATGATAGTGGAAGAAAAATTAGGGGCTTTGCCTTACAACTGAGAAGTCAGCCCAGTAGCAGGGAAGTTGTCATTTATGAATCAGACCACCTCAAATAGATGTTTTACCCTTCTTCATTGATTTATTTAAAAGTTTCACTGTTTTTGAAGACTTGGTGTCTTTTTTGGGGGGTTGGATGTGGGAGTGTGTTGTTACCACGCTCTTCTGCTCAAGGATATGATTGTGCAAATCTGTTCATTAATGACAAACAACTGTGCATGTGTGCTGCTGTCAGAAAGGTTTTCTGTGGTGATCACTGAGTCCAGTGAGGAAACAATACAATTTCAAATTTTGCTAGCACTCCTGAATTCTCAGCCACCTCCTCTGTAGGAACACTCTGGTTACTGTGAAACGAGACCACCATGGATATGAGCGCTCAAAGACCACCACACTGGACTATGACTATTTCAAAATATTTCAATACCCCGATCTTTAGACTTTCAGCAGTGCTCAGAATCTCTGGAATACTAAACCCACTAATTATTCTGCAGCAAAGTCCTAAGTCTGGGAACAAAAATCCTGTTATACCAAGTAAAAGCCATCCCACTGCTGTGCAGCCCTTGCCAGGACCGTAGGCATTAAAAGAAAGTGCTACGTAGATTAAATGTGGGTTCACCTGCCAGGCAGCATATGTTTCGCTGCTGTCAAACCCAAGGGTTCTGTACAGGATGGAGACAGATGCTTATCTCACCTCCTGCACCTTTTGGAGAGATCCTGTCACAGCAGCCCCGTCACCAGAAGGCTTTATTGTGAAACACAGCACCCTTTTTAACACGAGTTTGCCAGCAACCCGAGACTTGCTGGTAGAGGTTTTCTTCCACATCAGCTAGTCTTGGCTATCTTAAGTTTTCCTAAAGTGACATGTTGGAATTCCCTCCACACGTATCAACCTGGAGATACGTGAGGTGCAGTGAATTGTAAACTTTCACAACTGATTTACATGTTCCAGGTTTTAATACCCTCTCAATTCTTAAACGGATTAAGGAGGACAGTCTTTAGCTACATTTGACAGAGATTATTCTCGACATGGCCTATTTTTCATGGTAGTCATTTATTGTACTTGGTAATTAGCTATATGGCCTTCTGCATTGATTTTTTTCCTTTCTGAATCTACTTTAGGTCTGCTTCCTAAATGCTGGATATGGTGTTTAGTGACACCGGTTTTGTTTATTCTGCAGTCTGGCATATTTGATAATTCATTCATTTCTTCACATGACGTAAATTGGCAAGGAATAATCTCAGGTTGGAAATAAAATTGGTTTGGCTGTCATAGGATGGATAAAACCTCTGCAATGGCTGCCCAGTAATAAGAATACTGGGGGCCAAAAAGCCAACTAGTTTTTCTAGATGAAGCTTACCCAATTTCTGAAAAGGTATGTAGGACCTAACATATTAGCTCTGGTAATGAGGAAATGGATCCCAAAATACAAAATGCCTATTTCAGGCATTTGAGGGGTGAGTGTGCACACACAGGATGATTCATCATCACAAAATATCCCAGCACTTTCTTGTGTGTGCACAAAACAAACAGAAAATTAATCATAGCTTGTTACTTACAGGCTTTCCTTTGAGCCTTGGAAATTCTTGAGTGTTCTGACTTTGAACATCACAGTTTCCATAGGGGAAGCCTGACTTTTAAAAAATTTAGGGGCACATGCAGCCCACTCCTGATGCAGTTGTACTTGAAGTTTGTAAGGCTGCACACACCAGCAGTCAACCAGATCCTGCTTTATGATATTTTCCACAAAGACCATCCCCCACAGAATGTGTTTATTTGCTTACACAGTTGCAGCCTTGCTGTTTAAATAACCAAGCTAACTTTTCCCCAGGTTTTGTATTTATCTGGAGACAAATTTCAGGAGGTCATTCCACCATGCCATTCTGCTCTCCCACACTTCCTTCTGCTGCTTGTGTCTCCCAAGTCTTTCTTCTGCTGTTCTCTCTCCCCAGTCTCTCTCACTTCTGAAGCTACTTTCAGCTTTACTTGTATCTCTGGACCTGTGCTCCCTTTTCTGGGATCGTAGCAGGTGATGGAATTTGGTGTCTGCTCCCTTTTGGTGCATTCTTCCCTTTCACCATATCTCTGATATTACTGGAGAGGGCTGGGAGCCACAGTAACCAGAAAATTACCCCCCAAAACACAAGTCAGTTTATCAGAAAAAACATATAACATCCACATCTACAACATCTAGACTACATCTGCAAAGTCTGTGCTGAGCTCTTGTGCAGCACGTGACAAATGTAATCAGCTCCAGGATGGCTGCCAAAATCCCCCGAGGAGCTTCAGCAAGGGACAAGCCCAGCTGCACATGCCCTGGTCACCCCTGCTTCATGCCCTGTAACTGCTCAAGCCACCTGAAAGAGAAGGAAAAGCGTTTCCTGTTGTGTGTGTCTGTGAGGACAGCAGATACCAAGGCTGTGACAGTCTGGAAACAGCCCCATGGGACTCACTGCACAGCACTGTGAAGGTGAAAGGCAAACCCAAGTACAAAGGCAAAAGGAAGCACCAGAACCCAGAGCACAAGCATTTGAACAAATCAATATGCTGCTCTCCAGAAGCAAGCTCTCCATCAGAGCAGACTCGTGGCTCCATTTTACATATTCCCTGATCCAGTCACTCACTCCAGTCATTGCCAGCAATGAGATTTCTGTTGCTGCTGCAGTGGCAGGGGAATAGAACTTTTCAGAGGTGTGGGGGCTGGGGTAGGGCTGAATTTATCTGACACAGCAAAACAAGTAAAGAGCCAGGAAGGACAGTGAGATGAGTACTTACGTGTAATACTGAGAGAAATAGTTTCTGCATCAAACGGGGTCTGTAAAGCTGCCATTGCCATAATGATAGATTTGGAAGTTGTTTGTATAACTCTTTATATTCCCAAACTTAGTTCTATATACTAACCCAGTCCATACCTGCTCTTTTAGAGGAGTTCATGGAGTATGGAAGTAGGCTTACCATTCATTGAGCCTAAGGGAGAGATCAGGCTTTTCTCTTCATCACAGCAAGGCTTTCAGGCTAGATTTGTCAGCACCTCAAGCAACAGAAACAGAGTTTTACAATGGAGATCTATTCAGGGGCACAGCCTGTGGAAGAGTCTCTATGGCTGAGATTTTGTAGCTGCCTCATGGAAGGTTAAAAACAAGAACAGGTTGGTGTCACACCAAAACATTGTTTACATCTCAACCCCAGGGCAGCAAGAGAACCTTTGAGGGTTATATCAGTACCATAAAGTGGCTTGCAGCTTTTCCAAACCCTACTCTCCTCACCTAGAACAAAGGAGTGGTGTCAACCACCATCCCTTATGACAGAGGGGTCAGCAGGAATGCAACTGGGACCATCCCATTCCATTCAACAGAAAGCCAAGAGATAATAGAAATGCTATTTCATTCTGAACTGAAGAGACTTGAAATATCAGCTCAACAGCAAAAGGGTACCTATCCCCATCCTGAGTCAATCTATAATGCCAGGTCTTAAAGAAAATTAGTGTAATAAAACATCAAGTCAAAACCATATTCAAAGCCAAGTCAAAGCCACTTCAATTGCAGTTTGGTTACTCACAATTGTTTTAAATATTTTTTTTTTTTGTAACTGTGAGGAAAATGCAGAAAGTGAATTGAAAATTGATATGAAGATGTGACAATTACAGTAACATAATGTCTTTGTATGATGGACTACTCATAAAATGCCTTATATATTCAGTTCCACAACAAAAAATATCTGAATGTGTCTTGCCATGTATCAGATAAAACATGGAGTACCTATTTGGCATCAAACCCAGCTGCTTTCCTTCAGCATCCATCCCACTTGCAATAGCTTTAGCAAGAACAAGACACAGAAGCACAAGAGGGAAGGGAAAGAAGACAATGATAAAGATATGAAAAATGCCTCTTTAATTATGCTCCAGATTTTATCTCTGTTTCATATCATCTCTCTCTCTTTCCTTTCCAAGGGAAATAACAGGCATATGCTTTATTTTGAAAGTAGATTGACACAAAAAATGAGAATTGGCCATGAATCCTGGCATTTATCTCCCTCCACAAGAGCCTGTGATTGAGTCTGAGCTATTAGTCTCACTTCCAGGTCTGAGTCACTATCAAAAAGAATGCTTTTTCTCCAGCATCTTTCCAGCAGGAGTATACACTGTCTAGCAGGGATGTTGCAGAGCACTTCAGGTCCTACAGAATTTCCTCTGACTCTTGCTTTTGACCTGTTCATTCAAAAACTCAATGCCAAAAGGAAAATAAGGAAATAGTACTGCTGTTCCAGTTTCCTTACTTTCTTAGACCTTCCCTCAGTTTACTCCATGACAGCATCTAAAATGTTTTCTTTCCCACTACAACCATGCTGCCACATGAAAACCCTTCCCTGTTTAGCATGAACTCATCCCTTTTACTCTGCTCATACAAAAACCATTGTCTCCCACTGTTGCTTCTCTTTCATCTTCTCTGCTCCTGTACCTTCTGCTTTACATGCATCTAAGACTTCTTCCTAAAGACCAGCTGGTGAATTTTTTCTGCTCTAAACCTGAGATAGACTTAACAGACTACCTTAAATATCCTCACTTACTACTTACCCAAGGACTTGGAGTGACCTGCAGTGTCATTCTACAGCCCAGCTGCTGAGCTCAGCATAGGACACCAGGTACCCTGGAACACTAATTCCCATCACATATAAGATGCCTGCTCCCTGCCTCAGCTTCACCTGGGCAAAGCCCTGCACCCCACCCTGTTTCCCAACAGAAGGAGGAATGATCCTGTGCAGGAGGAACATACTCAGAACCACAACTGCCTGGCAGCTGGTGAAATGGTGCATTGTGTAGCTCACTGACCCTTACTATAAAGCTTCCGTTTTTTATTTTCCTTCAACACTCTTCTAAAGTAACCATGGAGCTTTTTACTCGGGTGGGGAGGTGGAAGAGACTGACTTCAGATGCAGCACTTGTTTCCCTGAGTTTTCCCAGCCCTCACTAAAGTTTCTGGACAGCTAGGATTCAGAGAGCAGCTGCCTTAGGAAAAAGGATCAAGAGAACAGACCCTTCAGCTTTCCCCCAGTGATGACAGAGTGTTGCACCAGAACCAGAAAATGGAGTGCTGATCCTAACAAATGCTCTGGTCTGCTCTACTTTGAAGCTGAAGAGCATCTCCTCTTAATGTAAGATTTTGTTCTCTTCAATAGAGTGCCTGAGTGCTTTTCTCAGCCAAATTTCCCAGCTTACCACCTGCTTTTCCTGAAAACACCTGTGGAGATCTGAAGGCAGAGTTGTACCTGTTGTTATAATTATGACAACAATGCAGGACGCAAGTATTGCTATTCTTATGCTTAGACCACCTTAATGAAGCAGCTTTCCAGAACCATTTTATTGAACTCTCTTCAGGAACAGTTCTTTTAGCACTTCAGATGCTCAGTGTGATGGGCTGTGGGACTGGCTGGCAGAGGCAACGAGCCTCAGAGAAGAGACCAGGGTCCCTTCTGGCAGGTTTTGGATGGGACTCTTTCTGTACCTCAGGAACTGACAGGACTAAAACGATTTTCCCCCCCTGTTTATTAGTTTGTTTACCTAAAGCTTCTTTTTTTCTAGTCATCTGAAAAAAAAAAAAATTGGGCTACAGCTTAGGTACATTTTTGTTTCTGGACAAATCTCCAAGAGCCATCACTTATTCCTTCATTCAACATCACACTTCGCTTAAGTGACTTTTCAGAACTAAGCCTGTATGGAACTGACTGTAGTATTTTATCCTCGCCGTGAAATATTCTTCACTTTTGTGACACCAACTAGTCTTGAAATGCTGTAAAAATGCTGACAGAAGAAATACCAGAGAACGGCTTTAAAAAGCTTGTGAAGGATCGGTAGGTCCAGAGGTGTTTTTTCAGCATCAGAACAGCTGGGGGACATTTAAAACCAAACGGAAAAAATTCTAGAGGACACAGAAGATTTAGTGTATTTGAGGGAGTCACCAACATGAAAGGTAACATATTTTGGTGGAGGCTGGAGGGGACAGGATCTGATGGACAGTATGTCAGCCTTATAGTAGTAACAGGGGGGCAGGAAGCACTACTGGAACATGGGGAAAGCAATGAAATGAGAAAGGTAAATGAAGCGAAGTGTAGCATCAGGCAGAGGCCCCAACATCACAAACACAGTTGCAGTGTACAGTCTCATAGAATCCCTGAGTTTTACATTGAAGAGAAGTGACAAAATCATCAGGAGAGAAATGAGAATGACCAGCAGAGGCCTGAGGAGGAACAGTGTGAGAAGGGAGTCGAAAACACTAAAGAGCTGCCTGAGGTTAGTGCTACTGGACTACGATTTATGAAGGGATATATTCAAAACTGCCTCAAAGGTTAAATGTGAAGCTTGGACAAGAGAAAGAGAGAAAAGAAAACCTTCGAGAGTCCAAGATGTAAGCAAGATATGTGGCATGTACAGCTTAGCTAGCACAATTGCACTGGGAAACTGAATTCCTGAACAGCAGCCCTTTGTTTTGCTGTCTTGAAGTGGCACTCCCAGTCATGTCTTTGCCATTTGAACCCTGATGGCTTCCACTGCTACAGCACCTGTACTACAACAAAGGAAGAGCCCTTAAAATAAGGCTGTGGAATGTTCATTAAAATTGTACTTGTCTTCCAGGATTCCATTTACAAATGTAAGCACCAGTCCACATGCATGCATACCCAC
The DNA here is from genome assembly GCA_013398175.1 of Climacteris rufus. Classification (NCBI taxonomy): domain Eukaryota; kingdom Metazoa; phylum Chordata; class Aves; order Passeriformes; family Climacteridae; genus Climacteris; species Climacteris rufus. The sequence continues at coordinate 549,530 of VZRZ01004325.1, read as the reverse complement.
AGGGGAATATACATAGACATATACATGAGCTTGCTCATCAGAGCTCTTAAAAATACTGTTTAGTTGTGTTTTAAAGTTTTTCTTAGAAATCCAGATACAAATAAAAGTAATCACACAATCTCACTTTGGAGACCAAAGCAGTACTACTCAGTCTTCCCAAAAAATGTCACAGTTGAGTTACATTTATAAAGCCCCCTCTCATTTAGGCTTTTCCCAAGTCTTTACTGCATTCTGGAACAAGCCATTCCCTTTCCAAAGCAAGTGGTCCTACAGGTGTTTCCTGGATCCACAGCCCAGGCTTCCCCTTTGCCTCTGTCCAGTTGCGTCAACAAGAGCCTTGCCCACCAACAATTGCATGTAGCTCCTGAAGGGTGGAATTTGTGGCCAGTTCATTACATTTTTTACTCTCTATAATTATGGGGATTGTTCTGCTTTTAATTCAAATCATATAGCCCTTTCTCACTTAGCTTTGTTACATCTTTAATTACGACCTTAGGTTGAGGTGGTATAATTTTACTTTAAGAGATGTGCCAGAACTCAAGTACTGACATCTCCAGGTTTCATAGAAATTGCAGGGATCATAGGAATTTAATTTGATAATTACCTCAGTGTTTCAAGTCAGACAATCACCATATAAAATTATTATAGGTTGTTGTTTTTCTGAATTCCCTTTGTTGGTTACTGTAGGTGAGTGCAGGTTAGAAGATATGATGTTAGATAGATCTAGAAACAAAGATAAAGAGGTACAATAGGAGATTATTCAACTGGATATATAAGGAATGCCAAAAGACAAAGAGAGGCACCTCTGTCAAATGCATTAAGTAGCAAATACCACATTCTCAGTTAAGGAATGTTCAGATCAAAGATTCTTTTCCACCACCTCTTCAGCCACAGAAGTTTCTTTCCCCATGGGACTTGCAAAGATTGGCACAAATCAGAGCAAAAACACCCTTTGTACACCTCTTGCACGAAACCTTCAAAAACTGGTCCTTCTGTCACCCATATAAATTGTCTTTTACTAACAGAGGCATCCTTAGCCAGCACTTCATCATGTTCCTTGGCACAATTGTGGTGATTTAAGCTATAAGCTACTACTTGCTAAGGTTTTCTTTCTTTAATTTAAAACAAAACGATTTAGAAGACCAAAAGGGGAGTATTTTAATATACCGTAAACTGATCGCATTTTGTGTGGGCTTTTTTCCTCTTCAAAATGCCAATGCTTTTGTTATCTCTTGCACATAAAGATGCAGAAAAAAAATTACTTGGCATGATTTCCATCATGTTGATTCTTCTGGGTTCTCAGATATTATGATCCATGGAAAGTCTGGATTCATGCTTACTTCTACTCTTCATTAAGTCAGTTGTAGTTGAATTGCTGGTAGGGCAGGCTGCTGATACAGTAGGTGGGCATGCTGAATAAAATACATACCACAGCTGTACCTGCACTTGTCAGAGAGCCAACCTGCTTTACGCCAGTCTGTTCTCCACTGCTTCCTGGTCATAGCCCATCTGTTTCTGAATTTATAAAATGCTGAAGAACACAAATATCTGAACCTATTATAGGTAACATGCTTCAATTAAATTCTGATTGTGGAGCTGTGCTTAACAGACTAACATCAGTAATGCATCTCCTTCAAATTTGTCAGTAAAATAGACACCCATCCATAGATATTTCTGTGGAATTCAGAGGCTTTTCTATGTAGTGGCTTCTACATATGGTGCACCTGGACAATATTCTTGCAGTTGCAAACAAAATCGAAACCAAAAAAAAACCTGCCAAGCCAGAGTATGGAAGGTTACTAAGACAGATTAGATAAAAACCTACATATAGGGAGAGGTTCCACAGTAGGAGCCCTTACAGGTGAAGTAAGCCAGACAACTATTAACCTGAAGTTTACCAGTAGCTTAAAGGAGTGCTTTACATTTCAGTTGGATTCAGAGATAACATAGAATGATAATGCACACACAAATAATGAAACTAATAGAAGTTCACCATGTACACATAATTTTTGCACTGGAGGTGAAACCCTCAACTTTGCAAGGTCAGTTTCATAAAAACTATGATTTAAAGGAACTCAGCAGGCTGTCAATAACTGATTTAATAGGAACAGACTTTAAACAGAAAAAATAGGTGAGGAATATATCCCCAGGAAATTTGCTGAGGATACCTACAGTACCTATGATTAAACTATCTGTCCTCTGGATGTCATCATTGCTCTTTTTATATGCTGCTGGTTAAAGATGCATTTATGTAGAAGATAACTGCAGTCCTAAGGAAGCTGGCTTGGGTGCATTGTGTTTGGTTGCTCAGTGCATTTCCAATTAGAACTGAATTCACGAGAGTGGTCCATAGCATTACTATTTATAATCTATAATGAACCTTTTTCTATAATGCAGTGCAAAAACAATGACCCCCTGCATACATTTCATTTGACGTGAACTCACATCTCTGCTTCAAGAAGCACTTTATGCCTCTTCACTAAAAATTTCCGTCTTTCCATATGTGCAGCTGAGACAGAGCTGCCAGTCAGCAATAGTGTTTGCAGTATTTGCAAAAATCTTTGCTTTAACCTGGAACCAGAATTTTAGATTTTGAAATAATGTGCTTGGTTTCTCTGGCAAGGGAATACTCCATTAGTACTGATGCACCAGAGCAGAAAGGAAAAATTTGGAATACACCTTGCTGTGACAAGGCTGACCCTGAGAGATTTGATAGAGAAAACAGATCAAAGTGTTGCACTGCAGATCTTTCTATTGCTTTCATATTCCTACAGGATCTTTTGTAAGATATTAGAGCAAAATAGTCTAAGTAGAAGCAGAGCTAGGCTGAATCATTCTCCCAGCATGAGGTATAAGGTTGAATTCAAACCTCCTCAGTACCTTTCAAGTCCAGATGAATCCAGAGACAAGGAGGGGCTGCTGGCAGGTGATGCACCTGAAGTGGCCCCAGCCAGGTAGGGAAGGAGACTGTCACCTTTGCACTTCTGTTCTTGAGCTGTGCCAAATGTTCCTTGGCTGCTGTCAGCAATCATCCTGAAACACATGAAACAGTGGCAATTGTAGCAGCATGGGGACCATTCCAGAAGTCTTAGAAATACAAGAATGATGTCCTTCTCCTTTCTGTATAGCCATTGCACACAAAATAAGTTGTTTAGAGAGCTACATTGCACCAAAAAACCCCTCCAACTTTCACAGAGGAATTATTATGGAGGTTTCAGAGAGAGATGATGCCCAAGATGTACAAGGTGAGGCTTAACATATTCCTTCCCAGCAATAAACACTCCTCACTCACCAAATTGCCTGAGGTTGAATTTTCCACAGAAGCAGGGGGATAGATGCTCCATTCCCAGCTTTCTCCAAAGTATCAGTCGGATGGCATTCAGCAAATCCCTTACACTTAGCTCTACAAAAAGAACCTGGACTGAGCTTGCAAGAAACAGAGCTCAAGTCTGCAAAGCAAGAGGCACTTATAGTCTATTAGTTTTCTACGTTTCTATCATTTTGGAAACACTCAGAAGCCTCATGCTGTTAGCATGGCTGGACAACTCAGCATTTTTTTTAATGCCTCAGCCCTAGGAGGATCATAAAGTTTGATAGTCTTGTAAGTAGTTCACAGGTGGAGCAGAATGTGTTAGGTGAGCTAACGGGACAAATCCCCCAAAAGGGGCCCTTACCTTTTTTCTAAGGAAGAGGTGGAGGTTTCCCTCTTCCTCATACCCAATAGCTACTAGGTAATATATCAGCTTCTGAGGGAAATGAGCATTTCCTTACTTCTCTTTAAAGTGAAATGCAGCAACAGGTGACAGAACAGGAATAAATTACACTTTGCTGAGGGTTGTGTGTTTCTCAGCAAAGGCCAACCAAAGCCCTTCCACCTGCTTACCACAGCCCCAGGACATGGGCCAACACAGACCTGAACATGACAGAGCTGCAGCAGCCCGGTACTGACAGCTCAAGCCTTGAGGAAGGCTGATGGGTTTGGGCATAGCAATGTGTTACTGTGGCTTCATGGCTTCTGGATCAGAGCTGGCCTGGGTTTCCTCTGGGACACAGACAGACTCTGCCCCAGAGATGCCTCACATGCCAAAAGGGCTGGGCAAATGTCCATGGGCTATCTCAGAGCCAACCCCCTTGGAGGATATGTTCTTCATCTTCGCCGTGTCATCTTTTCCTGACTACCCACTATTTTCAGGGGAGCTGTGCCAATTCATTTATTACAGTCAGTTCACCATTTTGTAGTGAAGTATGAAGCAGAATTATTAAAAGACACACTTTAGGGTGTTCATTCTATTGTTTTTAAGCATCCTCTGGAGATGCGAAAACATGGCCAGAAAAATAACTTTGATGTGCTGCCCCATTTCAACACTGGAGTTTTGCCTTGCATGTTAATGTGCATGTTTTCATGCCTCAGCTACACTAACTGTACTCCTTTCCTGTTTCTATTTATTTTGGAAGCAATATATATGTTTACTAAATCAGTGGAAAAGTGTTAATGATCAGTTCATAGAATACTAATGTGGATTCAAATTACTTTCACATGAATCAGGACAAATTAAAAAATACTATTTGAACATAAACTGCCTCAAATCCATGTCACAAGAATTCTAGTATCTTGAAATAAAGATTTTTTTTATTATTTTATTTTGCTGAGACCTCATTAGATAGTTAAATTGATCAAAAAGGTGTGGGAACAAGAATGCATGGATTATCCATGGTTCATGTAACAAAGAGAACAGATAAACTCTGTATGTGTGGCAAAGGGGAGGGTATCCAAACCAGTTGCACCACAAGCAATGCCACTTCACGTGCCTGGAAAGGAAGGAGACATGTAAGTGCAAGCAAAAGGAGACATGGGCACAGCTAGCCCTGACTCACAGCACAGTATTCAGCCCTGACAAATAGATGTGAAACCTGAGGACTAGGAACCTACATGGGCACTGGGTCAAAATGTTTCCACCTGAACTTTTTATTGCATCCCAGAAAATTCCCACACTCCGAAGATGAACCAGTTTCAGTGACATTTCAGCGTGATCCTGTCTTGATCTGAAACAAGTCTGTGCTTCAGAACTGCCTTTCAAGTATATCTTGTAGTCTAAAGGTAGGAACTTCCAAATTATGAAATCCCTACAGGTTTTAGTAGAGGAGAATAACCCAAGTGAGTGACCCCCACTGGGGAAAAGCGGACAAGTGAGGTGTTAGAGTGCACATGCTGTTTGGGAGCAGTGTGCTAGCTAAGCATATGCCATGCCCACCGGCCATACCTGCTCGCAGGTGACAAGGAACACACCACCTCTGGCAAAGCAGCCCCCATGGTTCTGCTGCTCAGAGAAAACCTTTTCTCCCCATCTGTTAAAACCTGCCCTTCCCAGGCTCCCAGAAGTTGCAAGTTAACCTCTTAGTGCTTTATCACACAGGAATGTGCCTGTGCTATGCTAGCTAAGCACCTCTTACAAGGATGCACCGTGACAACCTACATGGTGATTGCTGAGAAGCCAAACTAGCATCTCTGAACAAATTAATATTGGAGGGCAAAACCAGGTCTGGTAGGTCAATTGCAGCTGTACCAAGGCACTTGCTAGATCCCAGTGCAATGGAGATGCACAGGCAGGATTTATCTCTGCTCACCTTTTCCTTATTCGTGAAGGAATAACTGTGGGCACAATTCCTTAACCATGTCATCCTGAATTGTGGGTTAGGAACTCAAGGCAGGATGTCAGGCTGGGTTTGCCTCTTCCACTATTGTTTTGCAGAGACCAGGTGGAACATTCAGCTGTTCCTTTACTCTTTTATTTTCTTTTTGTTTTATATTAAAATTTACTTTATCATGGGTATTTTTTGCATGACAATTAAGACCCATTTAGGAGACTATCAGAAGGAATAAGCTCTCCAGCCTACTCTATTTCATTCAAGACAATTTTATCTAACCGATTTTTAACAAATTTAAAACATTGCCTATATCTGCTCTAGCTATGAGGCACTGGTAATCAAGTCAAGCACCATTGACTATGAGAATAGTGAACTGTGTAAAATGACTTCTCAGCATTATGTAGTGTCACAGCACAATTTAAATAACACGTTCATTATTCAAGGTCTCATAATTTGTACGTATAGAAACAGACATGGGGAGCTGAAAGAGCCTTCAACAGTTAAATAAATAAGCAACCTGTATCATTACAACTGTACTGTACATTCTTTAAATATCTGATAGGTTGTTGGAAAGTCCTTTTAAAACGAATCCAGTAATAGAAAATGCTAATTTAAGCTGAGATACATATACAGATGGCTATTACATCTTGATGCTGCTTTTACAGGAATGGACAGAAGATTTGAGAGAAACTGTGCTTTCTGGGGAGGAATCTCAGACATTATTATTATGTTGACGTACAAAAGGGCTCTTACAATTGAGATTACAGAAATTTAATATTAAAGTCATGCTCTTTTCTATAATTTTAGTGAATTTAGATATTTGGTTCTGCACAAGATGGAATTTATTGCAGAGGAAATTGTCTTGATTTTCACAAGCATTTAGAAGACTTTATAGTGAAATTTTTGCGATCCCATTCTATCTGACACTTCTGGTAGAATTATGGTTGAAGAAGGGTATTCCACAGTTTTTTTTTACAGCACTCAAACCCAGTCTCAGAATTTCCTGTAACTCAATAAATTTATATTATACTTAGAGTAATGTGATTTACAGAATATAAATATGTGACCATTAAGATAGAAATAAAATGTACAGATATATTATCCTGAGCTGTTTATAAGCATTTTTTAAATAAATGTACCATTTAATATTTACTTGTGTGTTTTGTACAAGGCAAATAAATTTGGCAAAAACTATTTCTTCACTATGAGGACAGTGAGACAATTGAGCTTGTTACCCAGAGAAGCTGTGGCTGCCCCATCCCTGGAAGTGTTCAAGGCCAGGCTGGATGCAGCTTTGAGCAACCTGGTCTAGTGGAAAGTGTCCCTGACAAGAGGAACTGGATGATCTTTAAGGTCCCTTCAAACCCAAATGATTCTGTGATTCTATCTAACAAAGACAAACCAAACGACAAAAAGACAAACGACAAATAAATTTCATCCATCAATTCTTGCCAAAGCAAAAGAATTTCAAAAAAGTCTCTTCTACACCTGATACTTGCCCACTTGGGACCATCTTTGTCTGCTGAATTTAAATTGTGAGAGATGAGTTTATGCCATACTGTTAAGTATCTCAGCAGAAAACATTTATCCTCCTTTTCTGAGGAGAAAGTCGGCATCTCTAGACAGAGACAGGGTACAGCTGTGTTCCCTCCTTACTTAGGAACAGATGAGAAACACTGTCCTCTTCTGACTGACACTAGAGCAAGTCTTTCAGAAACCTGGCATTTCTGGAGCATTTCTGAGTTCACTATTCACTCACTGTTGACCTCACAAAGCAGCCTTCCCAAAGGAAAACAATTTCCCTCACCTCAGAACACACAGAGGGGTCCATGTGTTCCTCTTTCTGAGTAGTCCTGCCCAAACACCCATTTACCACTGGGGCAGGGATTGGAAGTGTTCTTGAAGCCTTCTAGAGCTTTACTTTCAATGTGCCATCTTCATTGATACTCCAAGCTTTGCCCTTTGTCTTTTAGTCCCAGGCATGGACATATAAGCTGCCTACATCACTCCCTGTGTTTCAACAAAGTCTTACTCCTATTGCCTTGTCCAGTCCATGCAACAGCCAGCCAGCTGTGCCTGATGTGAACATAAGCACTTGTGAATCTCTCCACTACTCTTTCCTAACTTCCTTCCTGGCTTTTATTTCACCATATCACATAGAATTTGCTCTGTAGTTTTGCCTTGGCATTATCACACCGTGTCCTATATTGAAATCATCCTCTCTTTCTTAATACTTCTCAATGTTACCAAGTTAGTGAAGCTTTAAACCGGTTTTTAGGATTTCTCCCACTGGATTTTTCCTTTTCCATGCTGATCACTTATCCATACACAATCCTTCCTGAATCCTTATTCATGACTCAGGGGGAGATATTTCATATTTACCAATGGATAAGAGCACACATGAACTCTCACCTGCTCCAGGAGGTCTTGCAATGTCTTGCTTATGTGTTGTTGTCCTACTTCAGCATCTCAAACCAGGCTGGGTCTGTCCTGCCAAATATATCTGCTTTGTAGAACTCACCTGCTTCACAGTCCTCATCCTCCTCTGGGTACTCCTGGCACAATTCAGCTGCACAGTTGGATGCTGGGGATCTTTCTCTGTACACCCTGATTTCCTCTAATAGAAAAACTGGCTCTGTGAGTAGAAAGGATGCCACTACAGATTTTACAAAGTCTTACAGCCTGGATGGCCAGGATTACAGGCATTCTGTGGAAAACACCTTCCCAATAGGGCACCAACAAGTACCTTAGTGCTGATGTAAAATGGCTTTACTGAGGTCAGGTGAATTGCATGAAGTGCAGTGGATTTGGCATTTAGCATTATCTGGCTATTAAAAAAACCCTCACCAACCATGTCACTCATTCAGTGAGCATATCCTGTATCCCTATGACTCCCCTGCTGTCTGTGATGCTCTTTTGGGTAGATAGCTATGTACATGAACACACCCCTGGAGGTCAGACTCAAATCCATCCTTGCCCTGTGTCCTGTCTTTGAGCTATCAGCAGGGGATTCTTAGAGGACAAGAATAAGAAAGAGGACAAATCAGAATTCCCTGTATACACTGTGTCAGCTTCCAGCAATCAGCTGCTTAGAGGACTTTGAACTGGAGCTTGCCACAATGCCATCATGTTAATAGTCCCCCATGGACCTATCGTCTGTAATATATCTTATTTTTTTGAACTTGTAACATCCTGTGCAATGAGTTCCACAAAATAATTATGCCCTGCATGGCGAAAGTTTGCTTTGAATTCCCTGTGTGATTATAACATTGGAACACCCTTAGGTCCTGTATTGTCAGAAACAATGCATTAGTCACTCCCTAATCACTTTCTCCATGACACTCATTATTGTGCACATCTCTGTCCTTTTCCCTTTAGTGGATCCTCTGAAGGGTCTAGATTATTTACTCTCTCTCTGTTATATTGCCCTATACCTTCCTAGTTCTATCTCTTTGAAACACAGAAAGCAACCAAATACAAGATGCAAGATGAGGGCACATTAGAAATGTGCATGACATAAATTTGAACAGTTTGATTTGACCAGCTTTGATTGTGACTAAATTGTACTTAGCAAGTACACCACTAGGACAAAAATCCAAATAGAAATTAAAATAGCATTGGCTAACAAATGGTAATAGTAATAAACAGATTGGTTCCTCAAAGAACTGTTGAAACAAAACAATAAAATAAACAGGTCGAATAAAACACAATAACAAGATAATTTCCAAAACTAACCAGTCAGTTCTTACCCCCAACATCTAGTGAAAGCTCCTTTGCTCTGGGAGGAAATTCTCAAAGCTTACCACTTCAGGGGAATGAAAAATAAAGGGAAATGCAGAGCTGACTCTCGAGGTCTCTGTGATGCAGCAGACAATTGCATCTGCTCTGCTATTGACCCCTTGAACAGGGTTTCAGAAAATCCATGCATTTAAGAAACACTACATGACAGCTTATTACTTCCTAGAACTGTCACTTATCCCTGGCTGCAAGTGACTCAGCTGAACAAATATCACCTCATACATTATCATGTCTCTGTTAGCAGCAAGATTGGTTTCCTTATGCATGGTCAGCACAACACTTTTTCTCTTCTGAAGGAAAACAGAATAGGATATATTTAAGCTGAACAGCCCAGTATTTTCATAAAACACTTCCAGAGGCAGCTGCACCTCTGGACAGTTCCAAAGCACCTGTACCAGGAGTTGGACTCCTCAGCAGTGCTTGCTTTGTGCTGGCAAACTCTGCCATTCCTCCCTAACACACAGGCATCTCTTCACTAAGACAAAGCATGTTTGCAACAAAAGATAACTCACAGGAGGCAAAATCCTAGCAAGGATGCCACAGTCTGTGACCACTTCAGTCCCTGCACAGCCTGAGTCTCATGCAGCCTACGTGACCATTGCAAACTACCTTGTGCTCATATGTTTTTTCATGCTTTTTTCCCTAGTGAAACAAAACATTCTCATTAAAAAAAAAAAAAAGGCTTTTATACAGCAGCCAGTAAGCAATTTAGCAGCCAGTAATTGAGGTGACTTCACTGGGATCTGGAATTGCCTTCTAACTGGGAATTAGTACCCTTAATGACCTATAGAGTTAAGCAACCTGGCCCTTCTGTGGTGCCCAGATCCTGTGCAGGTGACAGAGATCCAGACAAGCTGTCAATAATTATGCAAGAACATACTCCCACATAGGCTGCCCAGTGTAGCTGAAAGCATTGCTCTTCTCTTTGATCTTTTGAGTCAGTGGATATTTGGATATTCTTCGAGGAAACACTAATATGCCAAGTCTCTGCTGTTATCATTAAGAAAACAATAAACAGGTTAAGCAGGTGCCTCTTGTTTTGCTGGCTTTGCTAATCTAAAAGTTCATCTGTCAATTGACAAGCAGCTATGGCAAAATCCATGAAATATGTGTGTGAAAATAACGTCTTTCCCTGTGCATCCAAACAGAGATGGAAAAGTGGAGTGTGCTATTACTTATTAGTTAATGAATCAGTGTTTCAAATTCCTTCTGAAGCAATAAAGAACTTGTACCTAAGCCCAGTTAACATCCACCCTACAGCAGGATGGATGATAAAGCCTCTTCTCTGGTGGGAATTTTAAAGTGACTTTTGTGGAACTCATTCCATAGGAATGGTCATGGGAGAAGACAAAGAAAGACTGTGCAAACCAGTCTTGATGCTGGCTCGTGGTATGGAGAAGTTCCTACAGGTTGTGATTAAAAAAAATATTGAAAAATAGCATAATGCTTAAGAGCATAATGCCTAACCAGTATATGGGAAGCACATAATTTTTTTACAAGGCTAACATAATTTTTTCATTTCTCAAAATATTTGGTTGTAAAAAGTAATTGCATTTGCATTTTGAATTAATATCTTTTGAATGTTTTTGCATTACTTCCTGTTAAAGAACAACACTACTCAAAATGTATAACAGCAAAACATTAAAACCTCAAAAAGCACTGTTATTCATCATCACACCTGAATATGGGTGCATCCAGTAGCATTTCCAGTGCTTCTATTATTTTTTAAAAAATGCCTTTTGCCTACATTCAGAACAGGAATTGATGAAAATGTACTTATCTGTCCAGGAGACAAAATACTTCAAATCTTTTTAATCGTCTACTTTAAAGGTATGCAAAGAAAATAATTGGTCAAATAACTGTTGGAGAGGTTGGGATTGGTCAGTTATAAGTGCTATTTGAATCAGCTTGTAAAATGTAGTAATATTTTTAAAAAGGTTTTAATACAGGCTGACACCAAGTCAGATATGTCAGAAGAGAGAATGTAGGTCACACTAACAACATGGAATACCATATCCTGAAATGCAGTGACACTGAAAAGGACTTCAGAAAATCAATTTACCATGAATTCCCTATGCCATCTATGGGCTAAGGTTAATGCAATACTTGCATGATTATGCAGGAGACCATGATATTACAGGTGTGTATCACTGATGGGACCAGCATTGCTATGTCCAGTTCGGCTATCCAATTTTCAAATAATGATGATTCTGGAATATTGCAAGGGAATCAAGGAAGAGTCATTAAATTATTCAAAACTGTGGAAGTCTCACCTGTACATAACATACTGCACCAGTCCCCCCCCAAGAAAAGGGCATGGATAACTCACCACAGTGTCAGTGAAGTGCTGGGAAGGGAAAGTCCTGACACCAGTGGACTTGCAATTAGGGAGCAAAGCCACAGTAGTAAGTAATTAAGAAAGAGAAGGTAGGCAAATACATGTTAGGGAAAACAAAAAAGACTGTTCTTTTAAAAAGAAAGGTAAGTATTAGGTTATAATTAAGTGCTTGAGAGCCGTGGATGTAATAAAATGATGTATTTCCACTAAGAATGAATGCCTTTACAAAAGATACACTGCAGCTTGTCTGGGACCTGGGGCTGAAATCACACAGCTGGCATGATGCAAGGAATAACACTAGATGTTCTTAATAACCATAAAGCCTCAAAATCATAATGCATTCACCAGAGTATGAATATTTTGACACAAAGAGAAAGCAGAAGTCAAGGAAAAATAAATGTTTGTGTTCACATGGTCAGTTGTTTACCGATTATCTTCAAAGCTGAAGAACCCCCACCAGGTGAAACCAAAACAAAAATACTCATGCTACTGTCTTACACAATGCAGGATAGAAATTAGGTCTATGAAAAAAAAAAATTTTGACCATTTGGTTGTGAAAAGAAGCAACAGAGCCAAGAAGCAGGAGGACTGAAGGAGAGACAAATGAATATTTAAGGGTGATGTCTTCAAAGATCCCAAATATTTTATTTACACCTGTATTCAAAAGAGGATTTTAAGCTGTCATTTCAGCACATCTATTCTCCCATGTAAAAAAATAAATCAATATTACAGACTGTTACCAAGGCAGTAAGTGCTGCAACATTTGCATTTAGGAGCAACAGATCTCCAGAACTGGCTTGTGTGCATGCAAATATTTTCAAGGAAGTGTTGGAGTAACTAATTAAAAACCCCTACATCCTTGCTCATTACCATCAGCTGCTGGAAAGCTGGAAGCTGCTATGTGAATATTTGCTTTAAAAAACATGTTGAGCCAGCCTTGAAATTTGCACCCTACTGAACTTTACCATCAGGAAAACAAAACTCTTAAAACAAAAATAAAGTATGAAAAGAACCAGACTGTCATTATATCAAAGAAAGAGAATAGTGCAGAATTTTAAACAAGAAAATAAGGCTCAGAATGTAACAAACTGCCTCAAGTGCAAGCATATCTGAGTAATCTACTGCTCTTTCTAAAAACAGCTGATAGCCTTCATCACAAAAAGTGACAAAGGGAACAAAACCAACTTGGGAAGGAAAAATCACCAAAGAAGAAGAAGAAGAAAAGGCTTTCATGCCTTGACAATGAGGTGGCTCAAAGAACTGCGTTAGGTACAGCGCTGTTTAGTATGTTAGCAAACAGGAGGAGAGGCTTAAAAATTCAGCCGATAACACTGGAGTTTGACACAATTATTGAGACTTGTCCAACACTACGAGAACATGATGAACCACTGCAGGAGGACCTAATAAACTAACTAAACAGGCAAGGAGACGGCGAGTAAAGGTCACTGGAGAGCGAGACGCGTGAATGCGTATTAGGAAGAATTTCTGCCGTGCCTGTGTTTGCCGGGAGGCCGGCGGTGCCAGCGCCTCGGAGCGCCGTGCCCGGGAGCCGCGGGAGGAGCGGGGCTGGCCCGGCCCGGCCCGGTTCNGGGAGCGCCGCTGGATCGCGGCGGGAGCAGGGCTGCGGGCAGCTGGCCGCCGATGTGGCCCTGGGCGAGGGCACGCAGAGAAATAAAGCAAAGCAAAACACGCTCCTTCTGCTTCGCCATAAACAAGTCGGCCAGGCAAAGAAAGACTAGGTACAGAGCGAACTGGGAAATAGCGGGGCCACGACAATTTCATTTTGTAAAGGAGTGATTTGGCCTTTCTGCTCAGCATAGCCCAAGGAATTGCAGAAATGAAATGGGTCCCAGAAGAGGCCAGAGAAATGATTAGCTCGCTGAGGAGAGAGCAGAGGGAGGCTCACCTCCAGTGCTGCATCCGCCTGCTCCCTGCAAGAGCCGAGCTGGGATCAGGAGAGCCCGGTAAGAGCTGTAGTGAATGACCCTGGGGAATTATCCCAGGGACCCAGGGGAGGGTGGGAGAGGGTACGTGGTGGAGTCTGGTTTTCCTCTGTGGAGAGGGCTTGTCCCAGGGACACTGCAAGCTCTCACTGCCCCAGAACTGGCATCAGCACCCCACTGTGGGGAGCACAGCTCAGGAGGCCAGGCTGGCATGGGTGTCTCTGTCCCCTCACAAGAAAAGGACCTGCCGGCAGAGGAGACCATGAAGCCTGGTTCAGGGTAAGGGCCAAATGCCTCAAGCACTCCAATACGGTAGCCGAACTCCAGAGATGCTGGAATAATGTTGGCTTCATTTGTGCGAAAACAGGGTCTTCCTGCAGGCTGACTACACAGCAAGTTTTAAGACTAAACAAAATTATTCTATCTTCATAATGGAAAAAATAACATTTTATCATAACTAAGTTTCTGAAAATATTAGTGGCAAACCACACATTGTTCAGTATTTTCTACTATAACAAGCAGATACAGAAAGGAATAAGAAAATCTGTGTGTTTCACATTATGCTTTTATGTATTGTGCACTGAGCTCGCCTGAGAGCTAAACAGCATTTGATTTGTGCCTAACAATAAATAGGAAAAGGATTGCCAATTAAGAATGTGGGGCAGCTATTTTTAACGAAATGTTTTTAAACTTTTGGCTAAGTAGGAGAGAAAGGCAGTGCCATCTGTCGGGGAAACGCGGCCGGTTCAGGGACCGCGCGGGCTCGGCGCTGCTGCGCCTTGGGGAGAACAAAAGCCCGGCTGGGCTCAGGGACAAGCCTGCTTTGGTGCGGGATGAACTTTTGCTGATGAACAGAAAGGAGAGGTAAAACAATCCAGGCGGATCCAGCGCCGGGCTGTGCTTCCCAGCAGCTATTCGAGGTGTTCAATGCCTTCGTGCTCCTTCTCAGCAGCGCTTTCGGCTGCGCAGGGACCGCACGTGGGGCAGCGGGTGATGGAGCGAGCAGGGCAGGGCAAGTCAAGCAAATCCACGCCGCTTTTGGTCGCTGCAGCCGCCACGGAAATGTTCCTTGCCCGCCGTCTCATGAATCAGCACTTCTGATGTCCGGGCTGCCCACTCAGACTGAAACACGCAGCAAATCCTGCACGGGAGGGAGAGGAACTGAGCTCCACAAAGGGAGAAGCTGGCCAGCCTAGGTGTTCTGTCAAGAATTGGGGCTCGGGTGATTTTTACTCAGCACTTCCACACTGCTAGTGATTTCACCTTAAACATGCAGCAGTCGAATGGTTGTAGCCAAATGCAGGTTTTAATAGTTGCACTGAATTTGAAAGCCAATGTATTTAACATTTAAATATACTGCATGCACCTTATGAATTATTTACTTACACCAGCCTTTCTGGAGATGTAGGGATATTCTCACACCCACACAGGCATAGCAGCACTAACACATCTATGTACATCATCTGAGTCTTCTAGCTAATGATGCTTTTCTGTAGCTATTTAGCATGTTGCTATTTTCATTTACAGGTCAGGGTGGGTAGTGGATATCAAATATGGACATTTTTTTTGCCCAGTGAGGGACTGACACATCGGCTAGGATCACGTTGATGGTTATTCAACAGAACTGCAGTAGCCGCTATTTTTGCTCCATTCCCACAGCAGCAATAAAACAGTAGCACAGAACAGAAAGTGACACACCAGATACATTGAACAGCAGCTGCCCTTAAAATCCGAGCAGTCCCCATGGACTGATTTGCCATTCGCAAACTCTACGTTTTTTTTTTCCTCCCCCTACTGAGGGGGTGTAATTAAAGAAGAAGAGGGGGGAAAATGGGATCATAACAGCAGTAAGAGCTGTAAGAGTAAACAGTGAGACCAAAAATACATGACCATGCTTTGGGAGATGTGTGGAAAGGAATGCTTCAGTAAGGTGTTTTCTTTAAGAAAAAATTATCAGGAATAGCAGGTGGACAGTCCCCTGATGTCCAGTCCTTGCCTGATTAGTAAAAAATTCATTTCTTAGTCAATATCAAAGCAAGCAGTTGTACATAAAAGCCAGGTAAGTATTGAAAGCATACATCAAATGTGCCCTCGGGCAGGATTAGTGTATAGACAAGCTTTTGGAAAAGCATATTTTTCTTTTTTAAACACACAAGTGTATTTTGAACTAAGGCAGGGAGACTTATATTCTCATGGTGTTCCATGCTGCCCTGTTTTAAGTACTGCAGATCATAAGATGTGGAATGAAAAAAGCACTTCTCTGGTGCCAAAGGGGAGAGGGACTTTAAAGAACACAAAAGTACCATTTCACTTGTAAGAAGTGCACTCTGATTTTTTTTCAGCTGAACTCCATAAGTGTGCAAAGTCCAAGAAATAAAATATTAATCTTTGATGATGCAAACCTAAAATTGCATAGGCTTGGTTTGCGATCATAATTATATTGTATTCAAATACCAGGGTTCCTTTCTGAATAAATGCACTTAAAGTATTCTGCT
The DNA here is from genome assembly GCA_013398175.1 of Climacteris rufus. NCBI lineage: Eukaryota > Metazoa > Chordata > Aves > Passeriformes > Climacteridae > Climacteris > Climacteris rufus. Next base: position 533,310 of record VZRZ01004325.1, on the reverse strand, counting down.
GAACAATATTTCATGGGGAGACTGAACTAACTTGCACTTTCAAACTCAAGATGATATAGAGGCCAACCAGAAACAGAACTGGAGCTAAAAATATTCAATGACCCTATCACTGCAGAGCTTGTGATCATAGCCTTTTTTTTTCATAACATATGTTCACAGATATGTCATCATCATCTGTTGTCAGATTAGTGGCAAATAAAGACTTGCAAGTTTTCCTGTATTTTTCACATCTTTTCTTGTTCTAGGAGTAACATTGCCTGCTTGCCTTCTATTTACCATGTCTGGCATGTTCTAGTAATTCTCTGTCATGCTAAGATCTTGTGCCCTCAACATTTGTTTGCTTGGCTTTTTAAAACAGATGTACAGCAAGGTTTCTTCTTTTTTTTTTTTTTTTAAACTCTTATTATCTGCATTACATTTACTTCTTTTGATTTAGGAAGGACAGAAATCCTTTTCTATATCCTGCACACACCCTCAACAGTTTAAGACTTGAGTCATCCTTTTATTTACTATCAAAAAACAAACCAGCCAAATTTGATACTGGATGAAAATGTAACTATGAGCATAACAAACCTCAGCTAAAAGGACTGTCCCCAGTCCTTCTAGCCAGGAGACCTGGAAATATTTCCCAGCTGCTATAACTGTTCTGCCTGCATGTCAGAATGAGTCCCAACCCTTAATCTTCTCTTATTCTTTGATTTCCCAGGGGAGAAGGCCAAGGTGTACAGGTTAGGAACATGCCAGAGCATGCTGCAAAAGGACTGGATGATCTGAACAATAAAGCACGAGAAGTACAGGGTACAGGCATAGAGTATGACATGGATTTTTCTATTTACAGCACTGGAATGGGACCTTTTTTTCCCCAAAATGTAGGAATTCACAGTGCAGAAACTTAATTTTCCAAGTATGATAGCAAGTGAATATTAATTAGCATTAGTGACAGGTACCCACTACTAGAATTTTTTCGTCATGCCCAGTAAACCACAGTTTTGCTCAAAATCCAATATTATCTGTAGTCAGGCCTGGATCAGCAAGTAAAGTAAATAAATATGTACAGAACTTCCCATCTTAGTGGGATGACCCAAGTGAGGAAAGACAGCACTGTACAAGATGTGTACTGTCAATGCTCACAACAGGTCAAACCTACGCAGTAAGTAAATTTTTCATTTACCTTAGGGATGATATACCAACCACACAGATTTTAAGGCTATGAGTGAAGTTTCCCTGATGCTGGTGAGAATTGTAACCTCAGTCAAGGAAGTGTCTGGGCCTGAAGGAGCTTGAAGACACCAATAATCACTAGCAGGTGATGATTGTCTGTGTTGAATGATCCCATTTAAAATCCTGCCAGGCATCTATTTGCCTCTTCAGCTCCTTAGTTACTTTTGTGTATCTGGCCTTTGTTATTTGGAGAGTCTTTGGTTTATTCTTCTTTCTATAGTCTTTTGTCTTTGAAGGATTGATTTATTGCTATCTGATATGAGCTACATAATCCAACAAAAATGCCTTGTCTCAACAGTTTATAGTTCTGCTTAAGATTTATGTTTCATCCATCCTTCCAAGGAAAGTACTTGCTTTTTCTTCTTTACGATTTTAAATGTTTGCCTATTCAGAAATAAATTCCTCTTTTAGGAAAGGAAGTTAAGCTGAAGCCCGAATCACTTTAAACTCGGAGATAGCTCAATTTATGATGTGCTCTTTGTAACATAAAAACATACACATTCCCTGCTACCTGTGTTCCCCAGCGCCTTTTTCCTAATGCACTGGGATTGTCCCTATCCTTCACTGCAGCTCTTCCTCAGAACTTTCTCATTTTTGCCCTGACTCCTCTTTTCTTTGTTTAAAACACTGTGGCCAACACAATTTTCGTTGGTTTAATGCTGTCTTCGACTCTGTCTTGAATATCTATGATTCTTTCTCCCACACCTTAGGATGAATGTTCTACCTTCAGCCAATGCCAAATTGCCTCCTTGGTTGTTTAATCTCTCACCAAACACCTTTCACTCATCCTTGGTCATACACTGAAATCCCTTTCTTCACTTCCCTCCTATAAGTGTGTTCTGCAATAAAAACTTCATGAAAGCGAATGTTAGGAAAGCTCCTGTAACCACAGATTGTTTCTGATGAATTGAGGAATGCTGCAGTTTAACCAATTTGCCAATTATTTGCCAATAAATGGTCCTACTAGAACATCATAGACATTCTGCACTGCACCTCCCTGCTGCACCTTGCCATCAATTGTGACACAGAAATGGACAGCCCTGAGACCAGCAGCTTTATGCCCATTTTTGTGGGCAACTGAGTCTTCCAATTGTGGAACTGCACGGGGGTGAACAACTCCGTAGCTCAGAGAGCTGCAAGGATGGGAACTCCAAGCAGAAACTTATCACCTCCTTCCAAAATTGCACAGTGCCTAAACTTACCCTGCTTTGGAGCCCTCAGTCTGCTGGAGAGTTGTAACACCAAGGGCTGGCACCAAGAACAGAACATGGTCCTCTAGATCTGAATGTTCAACGAACCAATGAGGCTGTGAAGGGGGGGAAAGGGGACATGACCTGGACTTTTCTTCTGCAAAAGTTCTGGTCCCAGCTGTTGTGTTTGGGAGCATTTTGCTCTGGAAGATGGTCACGTTTTAAGAATCAAAAATACTTTTCAACATCCTTCAGTTCGTGGATACACTCACAAGTAAATACATGAAGAAGGCCATGCATGCAGTGTTCACACCAATAGAACTCACATTCAGAGAGAGATGCTGTGGAAATGACAATCTTCTGAAAAATCAGGTCACCTTTCTATGGACTCCTTAACTCACCTATTCAGCCACACTCTTCTTGCCTCAGCTACTTTACCCCAAAGGCTTCAGCAGCTCTTCAGCCTCTACCTATTTCAGCAGAAGGCACAGATACTTGATGTCTTTTAATGATCAACCTATTAAGTTTGATGCCATTTGTGCTTACTATGCACAAAATATAACAATATTAAACATTTTAAAGAGGTTTTTTTATGTTTCATTTCAAACCAAGTACTTTTGATTAAGGCAGTCATTTCAATTCCTACCACAGTTTGCATCTGAATCTTTTTGAGGTTTATAATAATTTTCTATACCTAAAAAAAGAGCAATGACTAACATTTAGTGTGCAAGCAAATATTTTTAACCCCAGAGCACAATCAAGGGTCGGTAGGTAGGCTTTGCTGCTCTCAACTAAGCTACATATGGGATTTGTGATGTGATCATTCACATTTACAATGAGTGTCAATCCAACATCTGCTGTTACCATATTGGACTGTGAATATTTCAGATCAACAACTGAATTCCAGATGTGTTTGTGTCATGAGCTCTACGCACTCTACTTGAAATTATTTGTCTTTAAAAACAGAATTATGGATGCACTCACGCTTGCAACAGTATCCTGAAATATTCCTCCTGCACAGCAGAGCTTTTTTTGGGAGAATTCAGCCACCTGGGTCCAGACTCCCAAACATTCCAGGCACGAGGTATGTGCAGAGGCGGACTCCCTCCCTTCTCGGTGCAACAGCTGGAAGTAGAAGACAAACCATTATCATATTTTACACCATTATTATCCCCACTTCTAATTTGATTCTTGCACTAAGCCCCCCAAACTTTTGTTATGCAGTCACCCTTCTAAGGATAGCATAACACTTTATATATGGTCACAAAATCAACAGAAGCCATACTTATTTTTAACCCATGTCTCTCTTCACAGCTGAGTAATTTTAAAATGGTTATTACAAGTACTACATTTGTGACCTGCTACACTTTATCAATTACCCTGTCTTATTTCTTTCTTTTTCTATTCAAGTCAAGGATTTCCACCCTGATCACTGGCTTCACCTTCCTTCCCTTATGTAGGGGGAGGGCAGGGATGAGAGCTGTAGAAGAGCTGGAGGGTTGATGAGCTGTAGGGAGCAAAAGGGGTATGATGGGCTATGGAGCACGTCACATAACCTGGGCAAAAAGCTGTGAGAATTTTTCAAACTGTCTTTATTATGAGGACCACGGGGTTAGCCTAAATACTAAGCATGTGTGGCTTTCTAATGCTTTAATATCCTGCCCCAAAACAGTGGAATATTTCTGGTTACAACAGAGGAAAGTTGTTAAGGCTTAACACATAGCAGAACATCTTAAGACCAATTATTATTTTTTTATCTTGTTTTCTCCTTCCATCAAGCCTGAGTTCTAGCTGGTGCTATTGATGGGCTTCTATCATGGCTGGAATGCTGGAGACACAGAAAGAAAGAGCCAGAGACAGCTGTGTTCAGGTTCAGAGGAAAGGAAGGAAGGGAGGGGGCAAGACCCACCTTCTTTATATTTAAATACCCTTTTAAAAATCACTAGTCATTGGAGGAATTCAGTTTTTCCTCCTTCAACTACAGTGGTCGAGGAAAATGTCCATCAAAGATCTGTGTCCATGGGAAAGGAATGCAATGACAAAATAATTCTACAATAACATGGCTATGTTTACAGAACAATAACCTTGAGAACTAGCTAGTATGAAACTAGCTATTTTTAACAGCAAAAAGTAAGGCAACAGGCTTCATGTGCACACGTGCAAGAGTGAGACATCTGTCTGTGTATGGAGTCAAACATGGATGCCTGGACACTGGTTCTCAACTTCCAATTAAAAAATAGATATTCACAGATTTGAGCAACTCTGTTCGGAATTTAAAGTCTTGCTGCTTTCAAAGGAGTATGGAGGAGTGCTTGTTGCCCTGTGTGTGGTAAAACACAGAGAATTGCTCTGTTTGCCATTAGCATGGGCCAGTGTAGCTTCCAACATGCCTGTGACATGGTGGGGAAGCACAGGAGTGAGCACAGGAGTGAGCACAGCTACAGCACCTTCCCCAGTCACAGGGCAGCTGTGCACAGCCCTGCCCAAGGCTCTGGATAAACCTGAGCCCAGAGGACAGAGAGCAGACCCACTCTAGACAGAGCCACACTCCAGAACTGTGCCACAGAGCTCAAAAACACTGCACTGAGGAGGGCAAAAAGACAGGAAACAGGTACAGACAGGGAAGTGCTTACCATAGCCAGGGGACTTATATTTACCCATCTGGGTTACTAATGCAGTTTATTTTCCTAATTCTGCTCCATAACACATTTATTGGGTCATCTTCAGATGTATGTAACTTCAGAGGCATGTACCTTGTTTGTTAAAGCCCCCTGGCACTTCTCATATTCTAAGGAAAATATGTATTTTTATACATGAGCCTAAGCAAAGGTGTTCTTAAGAAAACAACTATAATCAATCAGGAGTATTCTAACAAAAAAAAAACTTCACTGGAAAATACTGATTTATGGAGTCATACCCTTTCCTTTTCTTTAGGTAGGAAGAAGGTCAGAGAAATATTTTTCAGGACTTTAACTTTTTGTAAGAAAAAAGCTGTAGAGAAAAAAGATTACTGTATTCACCCGAGACACAGGAGACTGAGATTCAACTTAGAGTTTTACCTGATTTAATTTTGGCATCAGCAAATCCCAGGTGAATGTCATGACTGACTGCATACAACTCAGCCTCTGGTACTGGTCCAGGGAATTTATGGAGACTGGGAATTAAAAATGTTCCTCAGATACTCATCAGGAAGGCAGGACAATGGCAGGAGCTGGACCCAAATCTGCACAAATAATGGGAAAGGAAAACAGGTGCAAAAAGAAATTTGTCCAAGTGAAATGAAAAAAATCTGATTTTATAACATATCAGTCAGAAAATGCTCTAAAACAGTAAGGAGCTGAGTTCCTCTGCTATAAAACCTGGAAAAATAGAATGACTTCCATGAGGACTGAAACTCCCATTTACAGTGATAAATAAGCTTTAAACCATCCTCTTGAAAAAAATATAAGGACCATGAAATTCTGATATCCCCAAGTCTGAGGAAAACTCCCAGTGACTTTATTAAGAATTTTGTCTTGATGAATAGAGATTTTGGAGTTCAGGGGGTGGCCCTGAAATTTCAGGGTCAGATCTCTTCACAGCTGAACAAGAAACAACCAAGCTAAAGGAATCACCCAGGACTACGAAATTCTTCTCTTACCCCCAAGGCATCATGCAGCAATGTACAAGTTGCAAATAACGTGTGATTTGCCTTCTATTTGCCAAATTCTGGATTCCTTTTCTGCTGCAGACTGTTGTGCTATCACACTGAATGCCACTGCAGGCTCAGTAAATGCCATAAGATGCCAAAGTCCAGGGTTTCTCCAGACTCTGCATTTCCCACGCTGTTTAGATTTACTTGTCACTATTTTCCCTGCTTGATAACTGCAGGGATGAGAATATTAGGAGTGGCAGTCTAATCAGTGACCACTCTGGGCATTCAACCTGTCAGAGCTGAAAACTCATGAATGAGCTGCAGTGGGTCAGTGATAAGCTAACACATCAACCAGAGCAGGAGGCTCCTCTGCAGCAGGGCTCTTCCTCATCACACACTCAAGAGAGAAACAGAAGCCATACAATAAAACAAATTTAAAAAAAAACGCAAGGCAAACCCAAGAAAGGATCAAAAAAACACACAACAAAGATCTATTTTCAGCATAGTGAAAATATAACAAAATATTCGCTAGTTCTTAGACACAGTATCTGACAGATATTCCACTATAGATGATTTTTTTGCAGTCATAGCAAAAATCTGACCCCTTCTCACAGAGCAAATACCAATAACAGATGTGCACAAATCCTTATCAATCGCATCAATAACTATTTTAAAATGTATCTATCTGTATATCTCAAACCCCACAAATACACCTAAATGAATTCAAATATTCTCATTGCTCAATTAAATCTCATCCAGAGATGGGTCTGGGCAGCCATGGCCCCAGTTCAACAAACCACTTAAGCATATGCTTAAAACAAGCTCTGGATCAATTCCCAGTGAGGATTAATGCATATTCGTAAATGCTTCAGTCCTTTGGAGACCACAGAATGAAATATTGCTGGAAAAGCCTTAAAAAGTAAAAGCACAATTTTAGTAGCTTGTTTTCAAATTAGCTTGAGCCATACTGAATATTCTAGACTCAGCAAACTGTCCACAGACAAATGTTTATTTTCATTCTATAGCACCTTGTGCAATGAAATTAAAATTTCAGGATGTAGCACCGGGCAGCCAGAGGGAGAGGCAAGGACAGAAGGTGGAGGTTAATGCAGAAGGACTGTCTGAGGTTTCCAAGTACATTATAATAGAAAGCACATAAATAGGATGGCCAAGCCAGTAAATAATGATAGATCAATCTACTGCTATTTCTGTGGTTCTGCAAGATGTACATGTCCTGACACTACTGTTTATGTATTAAATTGAGAATGTGAATTGATACAAAGTGAAATGTTCTCTTTCCCTCAAGCTTCTTTTGTGCTTAGATAGATGGATGTTCACACTCCACTTTTTTCCTTTGGTTAACCAGAGAAATAAATTCTTGATTAGACCCACATTATTCATGTTTTGCAGAGAATTTTTTTCCTACACATACAAGTCCTGCTGGGGTAAGCCAGCAGAGACCTATTGACTTAGTGTCGTAGCAAATTACATGGCCCTATAGTCAGATGAAATATTAACTCAAGGGACTGATATTTTCACTGGATCAAAGACCTACTAATGAGAAACAGAACACTGGTTTTCAAAGAGGGTTTAAAAAGTTAGAACAAAACACAGATCATTTAATACACTGCAAAAGTTGCAGTAACTTCCTGACAGTTTGCTTGCCTACAAACCTCTTAGCCCTGATTTATTAACATGAGCTGCTGTGCCAAGTTCGTGTCATAAAGGATAGATGCTGTGTGCCCACGCTCTGCTTGGAACTGCATAAACATGATCATCAACTAGATTTGACATCATAATCAAAACAATGAAAATAAGCTAAAGGTGGCAGGCAATATCCAAGAAAATGTATTAAGAAGCTCTGTTTACATTAGGAAAAATAAAATTTGTCTCCACTGATGGAGGGAAGGACCTGTTTTTTAAAGGAATTCAGGTGCTTAAAGGAGCAGATGGGTGCACAGTGGGATTTTTAGGAGCTCTTTGATGGCAACTCCCAATGAAATCACTGTGTATTAGGCAGATAGGTATTTCGGAAAATTCACATTACCTGCATCTTTAAGCACCTAAATACCTTTAAATATTTGGCCCAAAGACAGCTTACTGTAACGTCATAGGAAACAGAATAGTCCCTGCTCAAGGGAAAATAGTTTATTGTATGGTCAATTAATTTTCTAGCAAGAGAAATCCATATAAGCAATTTGTAGGAGAAATTAGGCCAGAGCTCCTGAGCTATGACTTCTAAATAGTATTTTGTAATTGAAATAAGAGCTATGGTACACAAAGAATTCTTGGACATTTTTTTTGCAAGATTAGAACAGTGATGATATGTGTACAGATGAGGTGCTCATCTTAAACCGGAGCACATCCGGAATTCACGGGCCTAAATCCCACTAAAGAGGGAAAGATAAATGTGGTACCTGGGTGTTTGTGAAGGGAGGCAGGGGCTGGTAAGTGCAAGGGCTACAGGAGGGACACACACCCTGCAGAGAAGGCAGGCAAATGGTCATAGGCGTCATTTGTCTCTTTGGTCTGGGAGGAAGACATCAGCACTCACAGGTTTTGTCCTGAGGAAGCTCTGGAATTCCAAACGTGAACCTGCAAGATTTTTCAGGACATTTCTGTCCACCACTGTGAAGGGAAGGGGGCACTGCAGGTGTCACGGAGGTGAGACACTGCAGCTAAAGTGGCTCACTGCCATTTAGTTTTCTAATTGCACTTGTCCAAGGACAAACTGAAGAGACCCTTTGGCTCCTACTTCAGGAGTAGAAGTCAGGAGTAAAGAAGCCCATCTACACGCTGGCTTGCATCCAGGCTTTGCCCTGTTAGCCTGAGGTCCAGGAAATCAAACAAGTTTCTTGGTTTACCTTTTGCAGGAGAGGCAAATAACAACTCTAGTGCTGCCCCGTGCCACCTTTCAGTTGCAGAAGAGGATTTCTCCTGCATCACCAATCTGTGTATCCCATCCAAGTCACTTCATTTAATGTGGAAAACAACAAGCAGTGACAGAACAGGGCCCTTGGTGTAAGGCTCCCAGCATAATGCAGCCACAAGAATTTAACAAGTGGGATTTACTTAACTGGTCACTAAGTGTTAGCGTTGCTCCAAAGATACATGGCTGAAAGTGTTTCACTGGCTATAAAGAAACAGAACCGAGGGAGCAGAGAAAATGCCTGGCAAGCAAACTCTCTCCCTTTTGTTTAATAGCTCTCTTCAGACTTGTAAGCCTAGAAAAAGCTTCATTAAAGTTAATGGACAAATCTTCCGGGAAAAAAAATTAAGTACTTAAATGTTACTGGTTTTGGTCTGAGCATGCAAAATTTCCCTTCCTTGCTGGGTTCACCCCAAGATAGCAATCTGCAGGCAGAATTACATAAATATTGTCAGCTTTCAGGCTGGCTTTGTATCTCAGGCCTGATGAGTGACTGGCAGAGTTCATGGGCCAGGTTCACCAGCCTTGTAAGTGGGCACAGCTTCACTAAAGTCAGTGGGAGGCCTGAGCACATTACAGGAACCTTCCATAAATAGAACAGAGCTATGTCCATTTGTACCAGAAATGACTGCAAATTGCTGCCAGCAACGTTACAGAGAACATTTTTCATCCTGTAGACTTCAGGCAGCCCATTCCTGAAGACACCATACAAAAACACTGCCCCAAAGTCACTCCTTTATCTGCTGCCATGGCACTCCTTCCCTCACCATTTTAAACCTCTCTAACACCCAGCCTTGCTACACCCGCAGTGTGCTGCTATGCTTACTTTCAATAAGTGTCTCAGGCACAGATTGTGACCTTCTCCAGGTCCCAGTGAGTCTTTGGGGAGACACAGCAAGGTGCTGGGACAAACAAAGGTGAATATCATCCCTTACAGAATGGATTTATCACTCAGTCTTTACCCACATCAGGCATTTCACAGAAGAAATGCTTTCAATAGCTTCTTTATACATTCACAGTACAGAAAGAAAACTTACCCTGCTGTATGCTTCTAAGGCAAAATTAAGAAAGCTTAGTTGAGAACACATGCTGCCACTTTAGATGACATTTCAAATGGGTGGCCAGTTAAAAAAGGTCACTTAACTTCCACCCTAAGCCAGGCAAAACTGCAGCTAAGGATGGGACTCTGCACAAAGACAACTGCACTCTAGTACCACACCTGAGGTGAGACATTGCAAACATAATCTGCAGTTCCCAATTGGGTGTTGCAAAGTGTAAAAACAGCATTTGAGATGTCCTGTTCTTGCCAGACATGAGTGATGCAATCAAAGATAAAGTGTCCTGCTGTGAAATCTGCAGCTCATACAGGGAGCACAATGTAACAGAGACCACTTACACAACATGAGAATCCTGACTGCCCTTGGAGCAAGGCAGGGACTCCTCTGGATGAACAAGGAGCTGCCATTTCTCACTAATGGACTGTCCCTAAAATTTTTTGCATATTATTTTATTGATGTCATTGCTTATAATATCAGTATGATACAGTTTGTTCAAACAGATAGAGTTAAAAATAGAAGAATAGATGGGGTTTGATGTATAAGTGACCTGTTTTGGCAATTTTCAACAGTACATGAGAAAAGTGCATTGTGCCGTGGCTTCCTTAAGCAGAGCCAAGTGCAACAGCAGAAAAATCAGTAAAATATTCCAAGAGGGACTGCAAAATCTGAGAGGATTTAAGGGATCTCTTGGCAGCATTGTCAGGCTGCTCAGCAAAACACACAATATTTTAATACTGACTGTCAGGTCTCCAGCTTATAAACAGACACCAAAAAGTATGAGTCTGATGATCCTCCTGTAAGAAGGCTGAACAGAGGGCTGAACACATACATAGTCACAAGGAACACTAACAAGGCTCTTTTTGATGAAAAAAAGTAAAATTTTGGGAGGTTCAGCTTAACAAACCTCATGTTTTTCCCACAACCTTAAGGGGAAGAAATCCAACACTTCACTGCACAAATTTAGCAGTCCGGGCTGATGGCACTACAGGACAGGATGGGGTGCACAGGAACCTGATGTTTGTGGCTTTGCATTTTGATCCTCAGTATCTGTTGAAGTTTCTGCAAAGCTGTTCTAATTGACTCCCCAAAACACACTGACACAAACAGGCTGTAGGAAACAATGCTCAGATTGCTATAGAGATCTACAAGTTCGTGTCCTGACTGACTTCCTGAAGAAAGCTGATTGAATACCTGCTTTTCAAAGTTGAGCTTCATGTTTTAGACACAATCTAGATAAAATGCATGATCTAGTGTATGCAGAATCTAAATGTTTCACATTTCACTTTCAAATCCCCAGATTTATTAGCACTGACATTAACAAAATGTCCATCTTGATGACATTGCAATCCCAGAAATAAAATACCATAAGGCTTCAGAGTTCCCAACAGCCTTTAAATATGGAGGCAAGTATGTATTAGCTTGTGAGACACACAGGAAAGGTTATTAGCTAATAACAACTTTCATTCCACATTCCAATTCGCTACTTGACTCCCGGTGGACAGTCCTGACTGCTGCAGCTTTCATGTTCCATATTCCTGCACTTTGGGGCAGGGCCAGCAGGGACAGGGACAGCTCTTTGTTCTGTTTGTACAGCACCTACCACAAGGGCTTTCCTAACTGAAATAGTAAATATGTAACCTCTGTGGCATTAAAGAGAGTCATTGGCAAAAGGGGGAAATGAGTAAGTGCTAATATCCATCAGGCTAATCTGTGCACTATGCTTCTTCTTAACACCACAGTGAACCAATGGAATAATTAAAACTGATCAGGGTAATTGTTTCAACATTAGATGCAGGATTTAAGATCAGAAACTGAGCAGCTGCAGAGATTGCTGGAATATCAGTGTAAGTATCACCATCCTTGTCTGTAGGTAAAGTGCTGAGAGTGAAGATAATAATCTGATTCATGGCATGGTAAAAGTACTGTACTCCAGCATTTTCCAGTAGGCTTCTCTGCAAAGCTAACATAACTAAAGTGAACTTGAAAAGGTGTTCTTCAAGAACTCCACAGTAAAAGCGAAGGGGGATGGATTTTACTGCTTTTTCCAAAGCATGCTATCACCACTTGACAATTTTTTGTCACATTGATTCAAGTTCAATTTTTCCCCTGAGAAGTATAAGAATTCACCAGCTTTCCATATCTGATTTCTGCTGTCAAACACATCAGGAAGTATGTACCTCTCCATAATTCAAACGCTTTCCTGCCCACCTTAATTGTGTCTCTCTTTTCTGGATAGGAAGAACAGGCTGTCTCGAAGGGAGACTTCCCCTTGATGTCCTTTTAAGGCAGGTGCACATGATCACTAAAGGATAAGTCCTATGCATAATTCTTCTGTCATCAATTTACTTTATGTCTGCATGCTTCATGACAGCCATTTTGATGGCCTTATCTACAGGGAATATTGCCATGAACTTCCTTAGACTGTGCAAGGAGTGACAGGAAATCTATACCTCCAAGTATAAGTGATTCCAGCTGTTTCAGGAGAAAGCAAAATGTTAAATTCATGCTTTTCAGAAGCAATAAAGCAAATCCTGATTTAGCTAACTGTCTTAAAATAGGAGTTGAGGATAGCTTCACATTTCTGTGGAAGCCAGTTAAAATCTCATGTATTTCCACTTACCTTTAACAAATGCCAGTGAGCTGATAAGAAGCTCTGCTGATAACAAGAAGTTGGTGTGACAGACAGCAATTTCTAGAAAAGTGTAGCTGTTCATCTCCGTGCTTAAAGTTTTATAGAGCTCTAACCGACTGCAGATCCTGGAGTTTGGATGTCTGTGGATTTTTGGTTATACTGGCCCCATCCCCAGTATTATACAGAAGGCATTTGGGCCCCCATTTTATCTGTGCTATATGTTCAGGGATTTGGGCTCTGCAGCTCTGCATCCCCACCCTTTTAACTCCAAATGTCACACATTGCTAAGGAAGGTCTTAAAAAATACCTAAAATTTGGTCTGCAGCACTAGATTCCTTCTAGACAGCAGCTTTCTGAAATATCTTCACCCTGATACGCTGTGGTACCCACAGAGGATTGTAAACAGCAGTAGAGACAAAGATAAAAAAAGAAAAGAAGTACCATAAAAATACTGAACATAAAAGAAAGAGAGAATGATGAAAAGAGAAGTAAGACAAACCACTGTAATGAGGAAAAATGTTCTTACTCTGATACATTGGGGGCTTCTGATAAGAGTTCACAACTCAGTGAAAATATGCCCAGGTTACTGAACCCAAGGCATGTTTCTGCTAACTAACTGTTGCTCATTTGATCTTTAAAAGTCTGCTTCCCCAGGACTGTGTAGAGTGTGCAAAGTGCATCCTTTGCACCGGATGACCAGTACTTTGGGCTCAATTCCCACTGCTCACCGAGCAGCCAAAGAGCTGCCCCCTTGTTTTGCTCCCACGCTTAAACCAACCCAACAGCCATCACCTATAAACTTCATTGTAAACACATGGATGTCTCAGAATAAAGCTGTGTACAGGCAGAAGTATGAAGAAGGTGCTAAGCTTGTTTCTTTCCACATGGGATAAAAATGGTGGAGGGGAGCATATGCTGTTTGTGGGTGGTGGTGGGGAAACTACAAAGCTCTGTCATCAATTAAATTAAATCTCAATCCCTTCAAAAGAAAAAAAAAGGATAGGAAAAGGAAATAAGATATTTTCCTATTATTTTCATATTCCCTCATCATTCCAGATTATCTGTAGTGGAGATTTATCCTCTTTTAAAAGAAGAAACTTTATGAGACATCTGATTCTATGACACCTTTTCAGGCCCATCATTATTCAAACAATTTTTCATTTAGTTAAGCAATTGTATATTTTAGAAACCTGGCATTCAGTACTTTATAATATTCCTTGATTTTCTCAGCAAGTATAAAGTTATGATTGTATAGGAAAAAACACTACCTCCCTCCCCCAAAAAACCCTCCCAAAATCTGGAAGAGATGCTACTTTTGTCTTTCTTTTCTTTGCCCTGTTTAGACAAATTCAACCTTGAAATAATCTTGCCATTGCCTACTGCTGACTGAAGCCCCTTTTGTTAAAGTCAGAGAGAATAAATCAGATTAGAATAAGATTTGCAGAAACCTGGGATTAAAAAGAAAACAATCATCCAGCAAACAGAGGAAAAAGGGATTGTAAGCAAGTATTTGTATCAGTAAACTTGAAAACCATCATATGCTGTCTTCGCTTAATGTCAATAGTTACTGATGTCCACTTTCATGAATATCATCTTGTAACTGGCTTTTCATCCCTTTCCAGACACACCACCCCTCCCCCTCAACACGCACTCAGTTGTAATATATGGGAAATTTGAGCTTGGTAAGTAAATTCCAGGCTGTATTGGCAAATCTCAACAGATTTCCACACAGTGCTGGCAATTTACACTGATAGCTAATTTGACCATTAAAGAAGTTATTCTGGTCAATGAATTAGTTTGTTTACAAGTAAAAGGAAGTAGCAACTGTGAACTAAAGTGCTATTTGAGTATTCCTTATTTACAAACTCTGGTTCAGCAAAGCTTACATTGGTTACATTTGATTGGAACTGACTCTGTGGTGCAACCTGAGTACAGGTTATTTGTGAGCATCAAACTAAAATAACACGTTTTACTAATAAACTGTAACACTGAACTCTACCTCTTTTCCTCCAACTCTTTCAGAAAAAAAAAAAAAAAATCATAAATATACATACACTGTTCATATGCCTGAAGGCCAAGTGAATATACTTAGTACTACTTGAAATAAGACAGTTGAATGCTGCTGAAATCTTAGTGAAGTAGCTAGCAAAAGGCCCGAGGAACAGAACACAATAAGTGTTCAAAAACATCTCACAATGTAATAATCAATGTGTAATATGAGCTAGGGGTTAGTTAAATAAAATGTGAAAGCTGTATTAATGAACCCTTTCTCTGTCCAACACAGCATTTCATTTTCTTTCATAGGCTGCATAATGCAGGGCTTGGGAATAAATTATAGATGAAACCCCCATCATATGTTTATAAATACACTAACATTAGCATTTTACTTCCTCATAAATCTGCACCAAACATTCAGGCACAAGATAGAAAGCCCTGTAAAACAATGATATATTCTCTGCTTGCAAGACTTGCCTAGTGGCCCATTCATTTTTACCGCTGTTCTTCAAACATTACTTTCTTCGCTCATGCCCCCTCATTTAAAATCCATTTTAATTTAAAGATGTTCGATGCAGTCCTAGTGGTACATTTACTCATCCTGGTTATACATCATGGAGCAGGGAAAAGAAAATTGTTTAATCTAGAGATACGGTTCACTGTGGTCACCACTGAACAGTGGAGTAATTACCAGATCAGCTCCGCTAAAAATGCACTCAGGGTGTTCTGTGACCTATCATCTTCTAATCTGCATAGTGAAGTATAGCTTCATAACTATAAATTGCTGACTTAATTAAAACCAGGACCTTTCTGTCATTTAATTACAGGGAGAAAGGTTATTGCTTAAATGCAATTTTCCAAATGTGATTTCTTAACAGTTATTAACTGCTTCACCATCATTTATTGTTTCAGATTTTTCAATTTGAAAATAGTCCCTGTGACAGAAGTAATGACTTCATGAAAAACTCAATCTAGATGGAGCTGAGCAGACCCATTTGTTTCTCGTAAGTGGAGCAGACAGAAAACTTGAAAATGTCACAGGAGGATCCTGTGATTGCTCCACTTTACAGGAGTAATTAAAAACCGAGAGGTTGTATTAAAGGTGAAGAGAGGAGGTTTACAACAATTTCAAGGTTTTTCCCCTTACCAAAATATTGTCCTTGCCTTTTCAACTCTATTAGGAAAGGTTCAGATTAATAATTGATAGTTTATCCCACTCCAATACACAATACTACTACCAATACACTAAGATAAGCCTGTTAGCTCTGCAGCTTTTCTGTTCATCTTCCAAGAGCCACCTTAATTTGAAAAAAAAAATCAGTTCTATATAATTTCCCTCTGCATATAAAGCTTTCCACGTCCAACAACTTCTGTTTCCATGAAGGGCACAAGTGCATTTTAACTAAAATTTGAACAGTGGCTCATTGTCTAAGACAGACCTTCTCATCCAAGAATGAACTTGACTCTGCTAAGCCACTTTTATACCAATCTGAGTCCATTGAGGAAAAAAAATCAGCATCAAGACCTGCCCTGCAAAATGCTACATGAAATTCTACTCGAAGGACTAACCTGACCATCATAACTCACAGGAACAGCTGCAGCCTGAAAGCCCTTCTGCAGGTTACTGCAAATACAAGGCAAGGTCCCTCTCCCAATAAAAGAGGGAAAAGAGAAAAAAGAGAAAAAAGAGAGGGAGGAAAAAGGGGGAGGGAAGGGGAAGGAAGAGTAAAAGAGAGGGGAAAGAGGGGAAAGAGGGGAAATAAAGAGGAAATAAAGAGGAAATAAAGAGGGATTAAAAGAAAGAGAGAGAAAAACACAGATGCTTGTTGTTGCCAGGACAACAATTTCTTCCTCCCAATAAGACCACATTTTTAATCTGAATTTTCCCTGCATCCCCTTTTGTCTAATTAATAGTCCTTACAAGATGCATGTGAATGTTACATGAAAGAGGTTTTGCAGATCAAGGGAAGCTTATTGTTCAAGAATACCACAGGAAGCCAAGAAGCTTCCCGCCAGGCAGTCACATACTCCTTTGCCCTTGTGGTGAGACTCTACATTTCCATAAGGCTTCCCTGCCATCACTGACAGGGCTTGAAGGTATCAGAGGAGCTGGTGGTGGATACAACAGGCAGCACTATGGATCCAGCCATTTTAAATATCTCTGTGACCCCATAAGCATATCATAGTCTCCAATTAATTGATCCTCCAACACCCTCATTAGTGAGGACAGAGCTGCTACCCCCAAGTCACTGAAGCCAAGGGAAAGAGGCCACATCACCATGGTCCCAAACCTTCAGCTCCGGTTTAGGGCTTGGAGACCAAACAATTCCCAAGAATTCCTTTTCTCTTCACTTTTCTGATGCATTCAGCTGTGTATGAACTAATTAAGGCACTCTGAGCCTTAGTGGGAACTGTTACTTGGTAGGCAAATCCTGTGGAGCAGTTTGGTGCAGATATTCACAGCAGGCACAGCGCTGGCTGCATTGCATGAGCCATGTGGCAATGTTTGCTCTCCCTGCAGCAGCACAGATGAATATTGCCCATTCAGAATTTGCTCTGCTTTTACTATTAACACAACACCCAAAATATTTTCAAACCACGTGTTACCTCTGTTCCAAATTGCATTACTAAGGGGAATACAAGCTTTTGACTCTTTCCCCCTCCCCCTTTTTTATTGTGAGGGCAAATCACGTTTTTGGTTAGTCACCAAACATATGTGGCATTGGTTTTGTTCCCTGACTGCTAGACTTGAATAACTTAGCAATGGAATCAAAACTGTAAACAGACAACATATGTGCATGTACGATGTGCAGTTTGCTTTCAGCTAATGATCGAGCACTCTGGGTTACAGTTTGCCCTTGGCAAGTATCTGTACTAGCATAGCTTGAATCCCTACATGTTTACACTCCACACTGGCAGGGGAGTGGCAGTGTGGCACAGGAAATAGCACGAGGGAATGTGAATTATCTATTTTCAGACTCTGGAGATGTCCTTTGCAAGAATAAAAACTACAGAGAAAAAAAACGCAAGAGAGAGAGAGAGAAAGAGGGGAAAAAAGGAAGATTCTAGGAGAAAATTGTAAAAATAAAATGCAGACACTGTAGAAAGAGAACAGGATAAGGGACAGTGGGATACAGCCACATTCCCTGGAATGAAAATGCAGCAGGTCTGAGCAGAAAGCACCAGGTACAGGCAGTTTTGACTAGGACTCAAAATCTGGATTTTCCTGCCTGGCCAAACCAGCATCTTTCTGCTGTATACTGTGGCCCTACCTGTTTATTTAGAAAGCAGTGTTATTGCCAGTTTCATGGAATTATATAGTAGTGCTAACAAACTATATGATTTTTGTGATCTTTTCCCTAAGCAGAGGAAAGTCTCCCTTCTTGCCAAGATATCTGTCAGAGTGCAGGAGAATCTCCAAAAGAGAACAGTAGATCTTCCATCTCCATTTAAAATGAAGCAAGAAACTGTACCCTGTGGAAACCAGTGCACTAGAGGAGGTTAATAAAATTTTTCCAGCCTCATTTCTACACTCAAAACACTTCTGTGTCCTTCCCCAATGCCAATAGCTACTCTGCAGGTGGAGAAAGGAAAGCCAGTGCCTGACACTGCAGACTTCCTGCTGAGTTGTGTCCTGTGCAAGTTGCAGCAGAGCTCCTTACTATCACATCCATGCTGGGTGTGAGTTTTCATAAAGCCCTTATATTTGCACAGAATTCCAAAGGAACTGACATCTTCTAAAAGGGCCTAAAACACACTTACAGAATATAATGACGGGTCTCCAATCCCTCTAACTTTTCCTCCAACCTCTCTCAAATATTTTTTTATCTCTGATGCCATTGTAGATGGGACTAATCTGAGAATCAGAGACCAAGTTCCTAATATCAGACGAGATAATCTCTCTCCAAAGCAGAGAGAGTTTTCCAGGCTTTGATCCCACTTACCAAGTTTAACTCACATTCAAGAGGAAGCAAACTTAATAAATTCCATGTGGCATTTTTTATTTCCCCTTGCAGCTGCTGAGGCTCACAAGGCAACAGGACACAAAGCACAGTTCAGAGAATCAGAAGAATGAGCAGAGGACAGTGACACTTACTTTACAAATACTTAAGGACTCAATTGAAATGAACCTGCTACCATCAAAGCTGACTCTTCTTTAACACCTTACAGATTCTCACAGGTTTCTGTAGATACTCCTTCAGTGAACACCAAAAATACTCACTGGTCAGTTAAATCCATTGTTTCCCCTTGGATATGCTGGGGGGCACCAGTTATCTGCTCTGAAGCAAACTCCTCATGCTCACACACTTAGAAATATGCAGTCCCATTCCACAGACAGAATTGGCTTGATCATGTGAAACAAGGCTGCCTTTAGGTGGGGTCTGCCAAAGCATGTGCTTAAAAAAATCATCATCCCGTGCTGTCTTATGAGCTTTCCATGTTTTCCTATGAATGACAAAAACATGTACTGTCAGAGCAGCAACACATGGATTTCAAACCACACCATCATGACAGGACATAGTGACCATGCAGGTTAATAGTCTGAAAATATAGAATGAGCCCTTTTTGTAATCTCCTATAGTTTGCTCTTTTGATTAATTGAGCCCATTCAATTTCCATTTCAGACTATTAAGAAGTCTGTAGCTTTAGCTATTTTTGTCTGTGAGACTCAGCCTGGAGATTTCAGAAGCTTAACATTCTAGCTGCATGTCACTGCAACCATTGTCTC
Source organism: Climacteris rufus (assembly GCA_013398175.1). Classification (NCBI taxonomy): domain Eukaryota; kingdom Metazoa; phylum Chordata; class Aves; order Passeriformes; family Climacteridae; genus Climacteris; species Climacteris rufus. The sequence continues at coordinate 513,922 of VZRZ01004325.1, read as the reverse complement.
TTGTCACAATTCTAATTCTATGTTCTGATAATAAAATTTCATTAGTGTCTGCACATCCTTTGCCTTACCTTTGAAGTACTGTCTTGTGCTGAAACGATTAGCAGTACTTTACGTCATATCACTTGACTGTTTGACAGCCATTGTGAGTGAGCTAAACGGGGAGAAATTAAAATTTCTGACAATTTCCATTACATCTAAATTGCTGAGAAATTAAGGGATATTTACTTTTACAAATATTAAAGGTTGCTTAAAATGTAAACTGACTTCATTTTATTAGTAGATTCCACAATGTGCTAATTCAAAATGACTACATGGCCTTATGTGAATAAATTACCAACTCATTTTCCAAAAGCGAAGGACATTTCCTCCAGGCTGCTTTTTGACTGTTTGTGTCAGTAGAAAAAGAAAACAAAAAAACTTATGAATATTTCAGAACAGAAGATATTCCTTGGTGCCTGTATTCCATGCTTCATCCTAACAGAATAATGAGGTTATTCCTGTATGATAAGATTTTTTTAACAGCTTAACAAAAAGTATGCCATGAAGCACTGAGTTTATCATATGATATTAATTTACCTTGGGATGGGTCTCTCCTTGATCAGTGTTTTGAGCCCAGCTATTCCAGACCATCACATTCCTGTCCATACCATCACTGAGCTTAATTTTAAAACTAGTTTAGGTTTTTCTGTTCCTGTTTACAAATTTAGTGTCACAGTTGCTTCCATGATTTGGTGTTTCCTCAAACCTGCTGTGGTCGTCATCCTTGCAGACTCCAAAGGACAAGAGCAAAGGAAATGGTGAGATGTTTAGCACACCTGCACGGGCTCGTGGGGTGTCACCAGTCAGGTGCCTATTTCAGACACAAATACACCACTGAAATCTTTTAGTTACTCATTTAACCACCCAGAGCTGCAGCTCAGCTGTGGGCATTTAAAAGCTGAGTTAGTGCACCTGCCTATAGTTATTTAGGTTTCAGGTTGGGAATGAGCGCAGTTAACAACCATCATGACTTTATCTCAGCTGAAGTATTATGGGGTGACCAGATGCTCTTGTACATTTTGAATTGCAGCCAAGAAAATCTGGTCATGGCTCCTCCACTCTCAAATCTTTCTTTGATTCCCCCAGACCATGTTCCCCACTACTTTTCTTTCCAGACTTATGAACGTTCATTTCATCATTTATTAGGCTTTTTCATCTGAAATTCTTTCCAAGACTTTCCTTGGTGTCTAATCACGTCTTTCTTCACAAATTTTTTTTTAAAGGTCTCTGCACAAGGCCCAAAGACAAACACTGCCCCTAAAAGCCCTAGTGCTTTGCCTTGTAGGTAGCTCTTTTATAGACTCCATTGTAGACAGCATTCACATGATCATTCTAGGATGAAACCCCAAATGGCTGCTCACAGTGTGCTGGCTTGCTGAATGCAGCTTATTCCACAACGTCTGGCCCCCATAAAAGGGGCATAATAGTTACCTACCACATAGGATGTGGTAAGGCTTAATTTATTAGAGCTGTAAAGCATTTTAGACCCTTAGAAGAAGGGTATTATGAAAACATAAAGCACTATTGCCATAAAACATTTGTCTGGCTGAAAACCCTCACTGGTCTGCTTGAAAAACAAAGAGGGATGTAGGGATGTCTTACCAGCCATTTTCCACTAAGAAAAAAAGTACTGCTTTCATTTATTTGGTGTCAGCATACATATTCTAAGACTCTTGGTGATGGAGAAGGAGGAAGAGCAGTAAGTCTATTGCATGAAGCATTACTATTTGATTAAAAAAGTACTAGGACACGGAAAAGCACACAAGCTATTCCCCCTCACCTAAGCACATTTACCAAGAGAAAAAGATCTGCAAATGTAGGAAGCTTTAAAACTTTAAGTCCTTCTGATTAAAGCAATTCATTATGAATAATGCAAACTGTGTAAGAAATGCTGTGCAAGGATGTGAAAATAGAGAAAGTTTACAATATTTTTGATGGCTTCATTGTGGGCAACTGTTTTGTTTGGTTGGGATTTTTGAGAAGCAAGAATCCCAGCAGTAAATGCAATCATGTTCACTGGCTGCCACCAAGGCTCACAGTGTCTGAAATGCTTTCTTACATGCTTTGCTGAATCAGGACTCCAGTGCATGAAATATACTTTGATCTTGACAGTGGTTCAAGTTTTTTTCCTTAAAGTCAAAGCCCATTTTGGTTTTTTTGCTTTGATGCACCATCAAGCTCATGCACATTCTTTGTCAAAATATATCCATATAATAGGGTTGTAATAAATAGTTCTTTTAACAGTTCATTTAGGATTCCAAAATGATGAGGTTTGCAAAATGCAAAGAAAAATCATACAAAATTTTTTAAGCAAACAAACTGTAACAACCCCTGAATTAATACTACAGCTGAAAGAAAATTAAATCTGAGATAAGTTTATGTGACCTAAAGGCTTTGGGGCAGCACACTGCAATATGCTAAAGACAGACTCATAACCACAAGGTATGCTTAGAATTCAAATCACATATAAGTGGCACATTTCAAATGTTCTTCTACTCCTTAAAATAGATATGTACTTACCAGATGCTGACAAATGGCTACTCTGTAAAAGGCTAAAGAAAGATTTCTTCTTGTTCATATTTCATTTTCTCTTGCATTCTATGTCATGTCCAGCTCCTGCTCATATGCTACTGAGTCAAAAATAGAGCTATTCCATGAGAAATTTTGATGTATGGTATTTTTGATCTGCCCAGAAGACAACACAGCATGTGACAGCACATATTTCATACAAGATTTTCATTGGGTTCACTAGAAACCCCCATATAGGTGCTCAAATTTGGGCTCTACATTTCAATTCCAAGAATCAGAGGTTGTAAATCTCAAAAGGACCTTTAAGACCCTGGGCTGCCCTCCAGCGAGAAAAACCCACCACAATATTCCTCCAGCAAATTGAAAAGATTCAGAGGAGCATCTCAACTTTTGGGAATATACTTAGATCCAACTTCCAAACCTCTTCCAACGATATAAAAACAGAAATAAAACTGGCAGGTGCATCTTTTGCAATGTCCTATACCATAAAAATCACAGGCCACTTAACTGAAGTGATTGCAAGTCAAGAAGATAATCTAAATATATATACAGCCATTCTGTGAAGTCTGGTATACTGCAGCTGGACTTCCAAAAAGTTTGCCATGAAAGTAGTAATAATATCTGAAATTAAAAAGCACAAAATGAGTTTTACCTTCAATTCTGATGACATTTAAGACCAGGATTGTATCCTAGTATACAACTATAGGAAGAAATTATTGCAATAGCTTAGGTGAATTTATTATACAATGACCAGCTTCCCAGCTACTTGTCTGTTCTCTGCTCTCCCTCACTGAAATTGTGCCAGTGCTGCTCTGCAGATAAATGCAGAGATAAATCTGTACTAACTCCACACCTTTCCCTGCTGCACAGCAACCTGTAAGGGTGCCTGGAGAAGGGATTATCCTTGTGATCACACGGACAGACATTGACCTCAAGGCACTTACATGGAGCTACTCATTGCCAGCAAAACCATGGCTTGCTCTAGGTTGAACAAGGGATTTTGCTCCCAGGGGAGCTGCAGAATTTATGTCTGTGTGCCCTCAATCAGCAAGTGTCTGCCTCAGTGAGAGCAGACCTTTGACAAGTTTCTAACCTATGGAAGGGTGGGCAATTCTGCCTCCAGGTCACAGCTTTTCCCCTGAAAGTATTGTGAAATACATTTAGCCCCCAACTTGGCTGGTGTGCTGCCTGCCCCTTATCATTGGCCTTACACAGTTATTTCTGCATTTATTTCAAGTGGACTAACAAATTTAAGAACCCCCCTCTAATTGACTTTAGCCTTGAAAATTTCGATCTTAACAGAGCAGTTTCACTGATTGCACAGTGGCAAATGGGAGATTGTCACTTGTTTTTAAAGTGCTTGCTTTTTACACTGAAGAGCACGAAGTGTACCAGCAACGTTAACCTTCCGGAAACACACAATATTTAAATTACACTGCTCAGAGCACAGTAATTGAGCCAAACAGACATAAGTTCACATCCACTGAGCTTTCAACGTAGCAAACGCTGCCATCAATCCCTCCCAAGTGCCCGAAGGATGGTTCATATGCCCAGAATGCTGTGTATTTTTTTTCCCAACTCTAGCAGTAGATTTAATAAACTAATAACTTCCTCTTACAAATCTTACCTCAGCCATGTAACCTAGAGATAGTCAGATTGTTGGCTAACTCAGACCTTTCTAACATGCTTAGCTAAGACCCTGAGCAAACAATGAAATACCACTCTACACTTTCTTTGCCACATTCTTGAGCAAGCAGACTGACAGGAGCCCATGCATAGACATGATAATACATTTGTTTAACTACCATGTTTATAAAAATTCACCGCCTTATTAACAAGCATTTTAAGAAGCAATTAATCAGTCACTTTAGAGTCCTCTACTTGGTTATGACCTGTACTCAGTAGCAGAAACAAGGCTTTCCATGAAGACTGTCAATGATGTTTCATCCTTCGGAGGTCCAGATTCCTTTTGACCAGCCTTTACTTCATTACTTGCAAACAGAAATATAATAAAGAATGACCCACTTGCCTTCTGAATTCCTCACAAAAATATACTTTCACTCTTTCTGCAATTTTCCAAACATCCAAATCTGCTTTGCACTCATACAAGAATATTACAAACACCAAAACACTGAGTTCCCACACAGCTGTTGCTACCAGATGTCTCAGCCTGGGTGCTGCTGGATTCCAGGATAAGTGAATACTAATATTCCTAGAAAGGGAAGGACTGTCTTGCCTATAAGGTGAAGCCAGAGCACATTCTTATTTGTTACACACCTCTGTGATGGCATCAGAGATACCTACAAAATGCTTCATACTAAGAAAACAAATAATTCAACTTCCAGCTACCGAGTACTGGATGAAACATCACATATATATATATATCTCTCTATATATCTATTGTATAGATATGAACCATGCTCATATTCCAAAAGACACCAAGAAATGCAGCAATACGTTTTTCCTTCTCCTCTTTATTTTGTACATCTTGCACTGAGTTTCTGGGCTCACTGCACTTTGTGGCAGTTGTGACATTTTAAGTTCTTGTGGGGTAAAGTGTAACCTCTGTGGAGAACCTGCACATGGCATATGAACCACTACTGTGCCTCCCTCATCTTCAAAGCAAGGTACATTCCCCCTGTCTGAGAATATCAAAAAGTGCTGTGCTCTCCCTGCTGGGTTACACAGGCACAAAGCAGCTCAGGCACAGACACGGGCAAACACAATTACTCCTCTTAGAAATCCAAACATCCATTTTAAAAATTAAGATCTAAACTATCTTTTGAGAGAAAGTGCATTATATTCATGAATAAAATAAATACTTTTGTTATCTGTTAGGAACATGTGGTTAGGCATTTTTTGTTTTATAATATTTTTAAATCTTGCTTCACTGATTAATCCACCTCTCAACGTGCAGGAAATGAGCAGATGCTCAACACTGTCTATTAACTATCCTATCAGCCTATCAAACAACATATGGAGGCTTAATAACAGATTTTTTATAAAACTTTTATAAGTCCAGGTGTAAAACGTGCTATGCCACAATACAAAGGGTTTCACAATGTCAGCTGCAGCCTGCTTTCCTGGTTTTTGCAGAGTAGGTATCTCGGAAGAAGCTTTGTCCTCCTCAGATAATGCCTGAATTTTAATTCTACTTGCCTTAGAAACAAATTACATCAACTACATCCACACCCTTCCAAACTAAATAACACCACCTTTTCACTCCACTTCTAGCTCTGCAGATCATATCCTATAAGAAGGAATAACAACACATCCATGCATGCCCTCTCATTTTCACATTTCTAATGGATGAGTCTAAAGCATTCTCATACTGTTTGGAATGTCATTCTAGAGGCAAGCTTTGCTGTTTTGAGTCCCTGCCTACTCCCAAATGCAATGCAAAATGTCACACTGCAGGCTAACAAACTCTTCTAAAATAAGATACTTGGGGAGATGATGATTTTTTAACCGTAGGGTTTTTTCCTAGGGGAAAAAATGTTGATGGTCTCGATCCTGGGTCAGCAACATCCGTATTGACTAAAACAAAACTTTTGTTGAAAACAGGCATGGGCTGAAGTATCTTGCAGAATTTGTTGCTAGATATAAATATAAATTATATATATATAAACGAAAGCCTTTACACATAAAAATCTTTCTCATCTCCAAAAGCACCCTCATCTCAGATTAATTCTGTGGCATAAATAAGCCTTATTCCTGATCACTGTGCTCATCTCAAACTCATAAAACCAGCAGTATAACTTCAGAAGTAGTACCTTAATACATCGTTTATCACCCTGTCCTTTTTAGAAATATTGTCAATTCATAAGTCTCATTCTTATTCTGGGCAGATTTACATATGGTGTTCTCATTCCTAAAGAGAAAAAATCCCAAAACACATAAAGTCATCCTCCTCAGTTTAGATTAAAGAATAAAAACCTCAAGAACCTTAGTTATACCTTTGCCTTTGTAACTTTTCTTCACTGAGAGCTCTTGAAATCAAACGCTAGCAAAAGCAAAAGACTGGTGTTCTTATTATCAAGCACTTGAAGTGTGTGTAAATTTACTTAGCGCTTTACAAGCGGAGATAAGATATCCTTAGAGTCAACACAAGAGATGACAAACATAAGGACCGCAAAGAACCGAGTGTGAAAGGGAGAAGGAGGGTGCAAGAGGGTGATAAGAGATAGGGCGATGTGAAGGGAGTCACTCGCACGGCAGAGGCAGCGGGCAGGGAAGGAGGGAGCCGCGTCCTGCCCGTCCGACAGCAGGTGGGGCTGCTGCAGTGCGGGCTGGCCGGGCTCGCAGGGAGGCAGGGATGCTCTGGAACTCCAAACTCACCCCCAGGAAACTCACGGCTCCGACTCAGAAGCGCAGGACAACCGACCTGACTTTCACATCACTATTTGATCGTTCCTGTTGGTCTCGGCAAGCTTTACCTAAACTCCCGAGTGATTTTCTGTGTGTGACTAAAACACTGGTTCAGATCCAGGCCAGACATTTGTCCCAAATCTGGATCGTGTCTCTTGTGGCAAATCTCCACTGGATAGTGATATAAGTCAGTCTACACTTGTATAGAGCACACCTCAATGACTCTGGAAAACCTCAGTGCATCTCATTTAGAACACATATTGCACACCCAACTCAGCTCTTTATCATAAAAAGCCCATCTCCATGTGCAGGTCATTCCCATTGCCCTATCAAAGTTAGCAGCATGTAGAAATTATGTTCAAAGTACAATGCAAGAAAAAGTCCTGAGGAAAATTCTTGTTCGCTGAAAGACTGGGATTATTTTCAAGTTCAAAGGTTTGATTTTGCTGGACTGAACAGGAAACTGAGCCCTTTTGGAGGAAAGAGAATGGGCACAGAAAGGCGGTGCTTGCTTTAGCATCCCAGACCCAACAGAACCAAGCTCTAGGCTTCACCAGGTAGGCACAGCTCAGTGAGAAGAACTGGCTGCCACTGCAGAGCCCAGAGTCTCTGCTAAGCTCTGTGGGCCTTCACTAGTGTGACAGCTTACATAAGGCACGCCACAGGGCACCAGAGGAGAGCCCCAGGGACGGGGCTGTGGCAGGTAACATCCGCACGTCGTCAGGCGGGGTTTCAGGCCCCCTTTTCATGCTCTATTTCTACCACTTCTGAGTCAGTGGCAGGTTGTGCTGCAGCATGACACAGTCTCTGCCAGCGCTTTGTATCTTCCAGAATCAGGCACCATGGGAGGGTTTTAACAGTCCTGGTCATCATTTTTCTGGCATGGGCTCATACTCCCAGCACTGGAGTGGAAACATTGCTTTGTCCCTATCCCTCCCCTGACATGCCAACCATAAAGTTGCTCTAGATAGAGCCAGCCTTCTCTTTGTTTGCCTCATTTTCTATCTTCAGTCTCTCAGCATTGGTTCCATATTGCTGAGGATGTGTGTGGATGAACATTCATATTGTTCATCAAAACATTACCCCCATTTCCCGCTAGCTAAAACAAGTGCATCCATCCACAGCAGCACGGTGCACAGGACAAGCTGCAAAACTCACCCAAAGAGCAGAATAAACTCTACAACAGTTATTTAACTCAGTCATTGCTAAGTAACCATTCACCCATTGTGAAATTATTAAAAGCTGTATCAGGGTATTCCTGCAAGCAGCAGTTGCTGCAGTGTCAGCATACCTTGAGATATTTACACAAGGTCTTTGGAGACTTTATAACTTGGTTTCTGGCCAGCATTGCTGTATCCTCACTGTTGCTATTACCTCTGATGGTTAAATTAAGATAGGCCAACACGCTACAATCACACCTTCATTTTGCCAGGTAGACCTTTGGAGATAAAGACAGACCCAAATCAAAAGAGATTCCCTGATCACAGTGAGAGACAGATGTATAAAGACAGGCCAAACTACACTTTTTCCAGACAACCTAATAATTCCACTCGTTGAAGAGCAGCATGTAGAGCCAAAATATGCAAGTGTGGGGCTGGCTGTGTCTCAGGTACCACTGAGGTAGATACAGCTTCTTCATAACAAGTGCACAGCACCTCATCAGGCCCAGAGTCTCTGCCAGCCAGGCACAGGACAGCAAGGGGATGCAGGGAACTAGAACAGTAAGAGGGCCAAGTTAAGGACTCCTTGACTTTTTTTCTTTTCACTGAATGATGCCACCTTTCCACCACTTCTGTGATGTATCTGTGTATAGGGCCATGCACAACTTCCTGATGACCACAGTGTCTGAACTTGGAGACACAGCAGGGTTTTCCACTCACACAGGAAGAAATGGTCAGATGGAAGCATGAGGGACAGCCAAAGAAAGAAATAAACAGTTAGAATCACCTTCAGAAGGAAAACAGACAGAAAAAAGCACTGCTCTTTACCCAGCAATTTTTGCACTCCCAGTAAAATTCCTGGCTACAGTAGAGGCACTCCTCTGGGAGAGGAGGAAGAAGTTGCTGTCTGGACGATGGTAAGTGCTAGAGATAGAGCTTCAGATATGCATACACCCTCCTTTGACCAGTCCCTGCCTCACAGCCTCAGCAAATGTGCTCCTTCCAACACACAGCCTAACTTTCATTGCACTAGGACTGCAAAGAGCCTCTGAAATCAGAGGGTCTGCTTCTCCCCCAAAGCCATTTTTACACCAGGTTAGTTTCACTTTTCACAGCAGGCTTAGTCCCAATTTGCACTTTGCTTCAGAGCAGCATCTTTCCAGATGCAGCAATGCTGAATTAGCGTCAACATTCTTTGCAGAAGCATCATTCCAAATAGATGCCTACCCCTCACAGCAGAAGGGCACACACTTAAATGTGGTAATTAACAGGCAGCACTACAACAAATGCTGTAAACATTAATAACATGAAATCTTTAGTAGACTTCTTGCATCTTCTGGCAGAGGGTTTGTTTTGCATGGAAGACAAAGCAGTGACTGTGTGTAAATTACACTCACGTCAACTGTTAAAATGCAATAATGCACCACCCTAGAACACGCATAGAAATGACTGCTTTGCCATGTATTTTGTATTAAAAGCAGTAACCTAATCATCTGAGTAAAGCTGAATGGGCTGTTACACAAGCTCAGCACAGGAGCTCTTACATGTTTTGATTTGGAATTGGCAGTTCACATTTCCCACAGAAAGCCAAGACCAAATGGCAGAGAGAAACTTCCTCACTCACATCAAATGAATGCCTGCAATGAAGCCCAACTACACCACCTAGAATCATGTCCCATGCTTAGTCCCTGCAGCAGTCAGGGCCACAATATCCAAACAAAGGAACTGGCTGTCCACTCTCTATCCAGCTTGGATATTGCTTGCTCCACCTGTGTTGGACAAGAAGCCTCACCTATGGACAAAATGATGCAGCATTCCTGCCTCAGGACACACCAAACTCCTTTGTGCACTACTTCAATACAGAAATCTAATATGAGGCCTTTGCAAACAGAATTCTTCTCATCATTTGTGCTTTGAAGCAGCAGAGAAAAACATCAGTCTAAACCTGGTTTCTTGTGAAGAACCTGGTCTAGTGGAAGGTGTCCCTGCCATGGCAGGGGTTTGGAGCTAGATGATCCCCTTCCAACCCAAACCATTCTATGCTTCTATGGCTCTGTGATTTACTAATGCAACAGCTCTCTTCCTCCAGATGTTTTGTCCTATTTCTCTAACTCTGTCCTCCAGAGTTGCCAGCACAGGACAAAAATTTCTGCCACTCATCTTCTGGGGAAATCCCTGCTGGGAAGGGTGAGGTGTGGTTTGAAAACTGGCCCAGGAAGCATCTGACATTTCCTCACTGAGGTCACCCTCACAGGGGGAAGTTGACTTTGGCTGGAGCACTGTGTGTTCTGGCTAATCCAACTGGCAGACCAATTCCCAGGGACTCCTGGCAGTGTGAACCAGAGCAGCCTGAGGCTGCACTCCTACATTCAGAAAATCCTGGGGCAGAGACACAGAGTCCAGCGCAGAGCCCAGCCTTCAGTGCCCCCATAAAAGCCTGAGCCAGCTTACAGGGAGGTTGGTGCCAAGGCTCCTGTATGAAAGGGGATCCAGCTTGTTCAGAGCAGCGTCCTCTGTGTCACTGCCAAACCCCACAGGATCTCGGGTCCAGTGTCAGTCATGCTGCTGGTGGTAGTACACATTTATGGGGTCTGTTGTTGAGGCTCTGCCATTTACTGCTTTGTTCATTCAAGAAATTCAAGTTGGCTTAATCTTATCGTGTTAAGAGATCTAAATATGGACATAAAGAACTTGAGCATACATAAGCACAATGCATATGAGTCTCTCATTCATTCCTGCATAGTACACAGTAAATTGCCAGTGCAGCCCTTTCAGCTTACTAACATCTTTAGACTTGGCCTCACAAAGATTACACTCCCCACTCAGCAATTCAGCCTCCTTCTAATACTTCTAAAACAGAGGAAAGGCCAAGACCCCTAGAGAAGATGCCAAAGATTGAATGGCTGGCCCTGAAAGCAGACGAACTGCAGCAGCCAGCAAAGCAAACAGGCCATGCCAACAGTGGTGCTCTCAAGGAAAGGAAGTACAGTTTCTGTTCTGGCATCCACAGCACCCAAACACTTACACACACAATGCAGGTCCCTGAGAGGCAACAGCGAGTATCTGCTTGGAAAGGGTCTTTCCTACTTGGAACTTTTTCAGGCTTTCTTAACACTGTGGCTTTTTTTATGATTCCCTCCTCCTTCTGGTCATTTTGGGAAAACCCAATTTACACTGGAGCCCAGGCTCCTGTACTTATTGAAACCCAGGAAGCTGAAACAGCAAAGGGCTGGGATATACTGGGTGATACTTTGTTTTCTTTCTAAGAAGAAAGAACTTCAATTTCCCTCTGAACCACAGCAAGCACACATCAGGAAATGAGCATTTGCAAGGCTGAAATCTCAACATCGAGCATTATTTAAATTTGTAGGGCTATTTAATGTTCATCACACATTTGATCCTAACAGCGCAAGTGATTTTCTATCAGAACATTTTTTTTTCCACTTCAACAAGGAAAACTGCCCCTCCAAATATAAGCACTGCTTGTTATTTTGAGGCAGTGAGGCAAAACATACAGCACATAGACCACATTTGGCTTGCTTAGCAGATGTCTACAGATCACTTGATGTTAATTTCAACATAAAAGCTATTATATTTCTGGCCTCACCCTATTAGTTGTTAAATAATTATTTATGCTTGGCAGATAAATTCTAGGAACCTTGAATAAAGCCCATCAACCCTACTAAACTAACCATACTTGACACAACAGTTTTCACTCACAGAAGACCCAAGATGCGATTTTTTGTTGCCTACATGATTCTACTTCACAACCTAAAAGGTAATCCCATATTTATATTTAAATGCAAAATGCATATAGTGTGTGTTGCAACACTACTTCACAGGCAAAGAATTAGCTTGTTTGGCTCACTGACATTTACAAATATACTATAGCCAGTTTCAGTTCATAAGTCAGTTTATCTAAATTTCCTATTAATCTCATAATTCTGGCACTAGATAATATGTTTTTCCATAGGTGTTTTGGCTTTGCCTATCTAGTTTGGCTATGCTTGTCATAAGTTGGGCTCTAGTGTGCTGTGACCTTTATGGCTACAAAACAAAACAACAACTGGAAATGTAGACATCCCTTAATTAACATATTTAAGCAGCTAACCCAACTTACAGGAGTGCTATTTATACACATTCAAAACTGCAGTAGTTGTGTATTCTGCTTGAATGGTTTGTAAATTCCAAATAGCCAATCTACAACAAAACTTGGAAAAGATATTGAGTGCAAGGCCCTGTATGACAGGCTTTCAACCAAGTCTTTGGACATTCATATGCTGTTGTCTGCAGAAATATAGTTGATGTGTTGTGCTGTCCTTTGAGAGCACATTTTAATGTAATTATACTTTTCTATCCTTAACAGACATGTTAAAATTTAAAGATTTGGAAAAATAAGAAAATTGAACATTCCACTGAGAAGAACTCATTCAATATGTCTATTTCTATTTCATCTACCTGGTTAAAAGAGCACAGCTTCTCTATTATCACAGTAATGTACATTATGTCTGCATTTAAGTTTATGTGCAGTTTATGATTTTGTGTGATAAATAAAAATTAGTGATGCAAAAAGGAGCAAAAGGAATTCACATTGCTTCCAGCATACTGCACTTCCTGCCCTAAAAGCTGCGTGGCTTTGCTTTGCATCGTTGACAAAATAAACTCACTAAAGTTACTAAGATGTTTTCAGCTGATTTTGGTGGATATTGGACAGACCTCTTTTACCCTAAAAAATGGATACCCTAAGAGGTATCCATTCCCCTGGATACCTCAATTCCAGACTGCTCTGCAGCTACAGCACCGATGCATCTCTCAACCCTGTGATGAGTTCTGCCTACAACTGACCTTTGCACATGGAGATTTTAACCCTGGGTTAAAAATGATGAAGGAGAGCTGAGGGCTCTCAATTCTGCCTTCAGGAGGCAGAGGTTGTGACCAAAAGAAGAGTTTATTGTAGGGTTTGGTTTACAATTTTTATTAATGACAAGACAATATCTCTCCATTGATGTCTGTGATAATGCAATGCATCCTCAAACATATCATAACCTAGCAAAGGTGAGCAACTTGTGAGGCAGAAAAAGTGAGGAGAAAACACAGAAAATAAAATAATGTACATAAAATATTACTTCTTAAACACCTGCCTTTTTGACATGTGAATTTGGAGTTATTACTTCCTTTACTTGTTTATAAAACATACCCACTTGTTAAATACAAACTGCCCAGCTCACTATATAAATACAGCAGGTTTTTACATGCTGGCCCTTAGTTTGCTTAGCTAGAGGAAAACTAAAAAATGTGGAGACTATGCAGCACATGGAGGAAGGCAGCACCCTTACCAGAGCAGGAACCAGAGTCACTAAATCTAACATTAGCCCTACATGTGGCATTAACCTAGACAGATCTTTTCTCATGCACGCTTTTTTTCCCCCCATGTTGGAGTGGTATTGCAGCTCTGAGGGAAACTGTGCAATGTCAGCAGTTTCTGGGATGAACTTTTAAGATCTTCAATTGAATGCATGTGCTAGGAGTTTCATTAACAGCTGACACCATTGCTCAGACATTCCTGGGTTGCCTGCAGCCTTTCCATTTTTAATCATTGTTGTTCAAACCTCACACTGTGAATAAAAGCAATAAATCACACCCAGAGAGAGATACACTTCAACAACAAAACCACCAGGAAACAAAAAATTAGGCTAGTGTTGATCCCCACTGTCCCCTGGACTTATTTGGGAAGAGGTCAGTCATTTCAGTCCTGAAGAAGACATCGTAGCCATGGAAAGCAGAGAACTGGATAATTGCAGTCAAGTGTTTTCTCTGACTGTGATACTGGTCAGTCAATGAAACTGGCTATAAACAGGTCCTAGACATACAGTTATTACAAATTTTAGATTGCAGAAGTGTGTATTTAACTCACCAGGGCCTCAGTTTGGTTATCCCTGTAATTCCAAGGCACCTATTGTTCTCTTTGATGCGATGGGGGTTCTAAGGAGAGGCCATTCTCAGACAATCACATGCTGAAAATAGACATAATGAAGAAATATCCATTATATGAAAAGTAGGCAGACAGGCAAAATCTGCAAATAATTAGGCTAAATAGTTTCTGTCAGATGATTAAAAAGCCTGACTTTATATATAATTTCTTTCTTGTGCAGTTCTTTTTTCTTAGATAGGCATCCTAACAGGTGGTTTTCTCTAAAATAAATACTCCAGTGTAAATCAGGGATGTCCATAGCTCCAAATGCCATTGCAAGATTTAACAACAAACTGGATTACCTGGACATGGGTACCTTCCAAATTCCCCCACCATCCATAGCTATGCTTGGGAGTCTGGCACAGCTGAACAGTGCTGTCAGTGCTACCTCTGGGCAAAGTATTGAATCGTTAATTCACAGAAAAATTAAAGGGGAAAAGATTAAACCTTACAATCTGGGGTTTGTAGGCAGACCTGTAAGAGTGGCAAACACCCCTGTACAGATATCAAGGGATACAGACTGGCAGTATTTTAATCTCCAGTTAATTAACACTCCCTACATCTACTACCCCTAGCACAAATAATGTTGCTCAGTGACTTCAAAAATTTTGTTTGTGCTCCCCACCATGGTTCTGTTTGAGAAAGACCATGCTCTTATGATGAAGACAATTCAGTGCTGGCCTAATGAATAGCACAATCTACTTTGGGAACATGGGATCTAACTGTGCCTCTGGCTGCCTGCACCAGGCTTTCTGTGACTCTCCACAAATCACTCTCTCTTATCAGGGTATTTCCTCACCTAAAGGCAGGGGCAGTGCAGCTTTCAGTAATCAGTAACTTCAGCACAGATTGCAGCACTAACACCCACGGCCTTGCTCTTTTAACTGCAAAGCAAAAAGAATTCAGCAACAATTTAATTCTTCACAAAAAAAACCCAAAATCCTTACTTAACCAATTTTTTTGCCTTTTTTTTTATTTATATCTCTAAAAAAAAGTCTTTAGTTACATGTTAGAGGCTTGTCTTATTTTCTTACCTCCAGGGTTCTGAGGTTACACAAGGACTAGTGCATATGCAGATCAGCATCCCTATAGATTTTTTTTGTTGGTCTTGCTTATGACCAAACAAGGGATAACTGTTACCAGCTCCTTCTCTGTTTCCTCATCTCAGTAACAATGCACCGACCCTGATAAGTATTCAGCTACAGCAGTGTCTGCTTTGAGAAACAAAGCCGCTCTCCCATATCTTCTGTAACTGATTTGAGGACGTTTACACCTCAGTCCAAACATCTGTGGCTACAATTCCACCCCCACGTGCTCATAGTCCGTGTTTACAAATGCAAGAACTTGGGTTCAAGCACAACACGGCCCCACAGTGTATCCAAGTCTCTAGACTTTTATGCCCTACATACACTGTGGAATTTCCACTGTGCACATAAAATTATACATGACAGAAACATTGAAGGACCATCCTCCCCCTCCGTCTGTGAATACCAATGAGAAACATAGCAAGAGGTTTTCTATTGCTTCCCAGCCATAGTGAGGAGAGGAAATTTTAAACCAACATATTTTGGGGGAGGGAAAGGGAAAGTCACTGCAAAATGTTGAAGACCAGGGGTGCAAGTACATACTTGTATTAACATCTCCCATCCCTGGAGCTGCAGTAATTTGCATGACATTATCTACCTGGGATGTTGCTATGGTTATCACCATACATAAGTAATTACCAGGGCAAATTGCACATACAGCGCACGGATTCATGCTGTCAGAAGCAAAGGATCTTTTTATACACTTGAAAATGTACATGTTTGAAAAAACACTAATCACAAAGATTCCTGATAAGAGAAAAACTTCAAGACTGCTGAGTGGTCCAAAATTGTTATGAACTATGCCATGAACTATTGACAGCAGTACTTTAAGGACCAACTCAGACCATGTCCAAGTGATCAAGACACTTCACAGGCTCAGTAGAAAACCAGTAGAAACACTCACCAGAAGTAGTAATCAGAAACCAAACAGTAGAAATTTCCTGCCAAAGAGTTTACAGTATAAGCAGATGAGAAAGACAAAGAGAAAGTGGTGTATCATACAGAGCAAATGAGGTTGTCTACCTCATAGTATAAGACATAATTATTCTGAGTAGATTATTTCATGAAACTTTCCTCTGGCAACCAGGCACAAAAAGATGAAGAGAAAAGAAGGAGGAGGGAGTGATGTAGACTACACCCAGGCTAAGAAAAAGACAAGAGATATGATGTTGTGATGAAGCAGCTAGTCAGGACAAGCCAAAACTAAGTCTAATCAAAGTGATTCTCTGAAACTTCCCTTATTTCCCCTCCTGCAATGTTCCTGCTGCTGTTTTCAGGCTGGGATCTGATTGTGCTCTGAGCTCTTTCCCTCAGGAGCTGAAACAAAAGTTACAGTACATTTACAATTGTACACTCAAGATGAAGAGAGCAATCAACACCCAGCAGAATTTGGCTGAAAGTACAAATACAGGGTATCTAATGCTAGATTATGCAAAGTAAATTAGACACTAAAAGCCCATTCTGAAATACTGATGCTGCTACATTTCCTGCACTGTTTACAAACAGCTTGAACTGCAGTGTATTGGTGCCAATGAAAACTTTTCAACAAGTTTGATGAAGGTGTTCTGTGTCCTCAGGAAAAGAAAAGGCTTTAAAAAATATTGCTGATACTGTGACCTGAGTAAATCATATTAGGCTAACTGGAATGTAAAATATGACTCTGAAAAACACAAAATATGTTTCTATAATTCAGTTTGAGGTGGCATACATGAATCTCATATCCATCCAAACCAAGTGTATCTTCTGTGTATGGAAGAATATTGCAATTATTCTGGATTTACAAAGCATAGTAGAATTGAGGAGAAAAAAATGTTTTTAAGAGAAGCTACAAATGGAAAATATAACAAGTTCTTTTATTACTTAGAAATAATCTGCTTCTCACAGGCACTTATTTTTATCTCCTAGTAATACTAACACTATAATGCCATCAAGTATTTTGACTATTTCAGCAGATAGGTCTAGGAAAATATACTGATAGAGATATGCTCTGAGAAAAGTTTTGCTACTGAAAGTGTGACAAGAGCAGGTATTAGGCAGCAGGCAGTCAGAAAGCACAGCATACCTTAGGGATCATTTACATGGCCTCAGGGAAGTCACAATTAATGATGTCCAGAAATACCGGCTAAAGATGCAAGATATGTGTACCTACATTGGGGTAAAGGCAGAATGAAGACAGAGACAGACACGAAACAAGTCATCTCAGGCTTTATCCAGGTAATTGGACACCCACAGTGACAGGAGTATTATAACTCTAAGTATATTTCATACAAAATAGTTTGCTGACTATAAATATATCAGTGAAAGGGAAAGTAAATATGTGAAGAGCAAAATGCAAGTTGGAAAAAGTGAGATAAATATTGTTAGATTCAGGGGGAAAAACGCTATAAACAGCAAGCAAAGCTCTTTGATTTGCACTGTTTTCCAGCCCATAAAACCCTAATATCTGCCAGCGTTTCATTAAAAGCTTATAAACTACCCAGCATGCCTGCTCCTGCATAAATATATTGCTAAAAAAACATTGTCCATGTTGCAGACCTGGTATTTTGCAATGTTTAAAAGAAACCTTACATGTCTAAAGCTCAGATGATTATTGAAAGAAGTGTGAATTGCAAAAATAGCACCTTAAAATCTAAAACTAATTAATCATTTGGGAGCAGTAAGTTTCTCTCAGCAGAGATGTTCAAAGTAATACGTCTAAATGAGAAAATACAAATATTTTAAGCAATAGACATTGTGGATAAAGGATTTAAGAGAAAACTACCATTTTGTGAACTGAGTAAAAGGCACGTTTTCACAGAGGATTGAGAGTTCAAGGTTACAAAAGCCCAACAGCAAAATCTGTAAATGTTAACCTGAGTGATACAAAGATCTGGCAACACTGAGACTGACCAGATCAACAACCATTTTGAGTGAATGTGCAGCCTATTCTCAGCATTAAAATCTAAGACTTCAGCCCTCTAAGGACAAGTAATGGCACTATCATTCCTTTTGCACAAAAAGTCATATTGCATCCATCAAACCTTTATTGTTATTACAAATGGTCCCAAAACAAGTCTGGAGGGATCAGAACATTCATGATTTGCCATCTTTCACAGGAGCACTGCATTTCAGGGCTCGCTCACACTTGAACCCAAACACAGGGCAAAATTAAAATGTTCTGACGGGCAGAACCCATATCCCTGAGGCAAACCCTCCCAGTGTCTGAAGGCTTTCCAGTGAATGACCATGTCTGCACTTAGCCCATTCTGCATTGCTGTTACTGTAGCTTTCCTCACAGAACTGGCTCCAAATTGTTCTGACAACAAAACATACAGATTCCTTTCCCACATCCCTCAAATAACTTCATATCCCTCTGCTGCTAAGATCAAGCATCAAGCTGATGTTTGATTACAACACTGATGGGGTGAACGGGCACTAAAGCCTACCTGTTACCCATGCAAATGACTTGTCTCTAACTAGCAGCAAAATCCAGCACCTGGGGATCAAGAAGCTAAAAATTCAGCACCTCAGCACAGCCTCACCTCTGGGATAACATTAGAAACAATATTATAGATGTAGTAATAAGAGGAATATTAGAAGACTGAGCCACAAAAAAGAGCCATGTCTGAATTTTTGCATAAATAAGAAATTCCTCAATACATTAACAAAAACTTTGGTTTGCAGGTATATGCTTAATAACAAGCAAGCAAACAAACCCAAACACAAGAGAAGGATTACATGTCACTGGCTTTGGAAACTGAAGCACAGCTGGTGTGAGCAGCTGAACCATTTGCAAGCTGCCACATGCACATCCCAGCTCTCACCAAGCGGCACTGAAGCAGTTGCTCAGCTGTGGCCACACAAACACCCCCAGAGGACAGACTGTCCAGGCCTCCAGGGCAGCTCCTGTGACTGAGCTGAAGGGTGCATTAGTGTTCCTCTCTGTCTAATTAGGTAACAAACCAACATATTTGACTGTTTAAATGTTTTAAATCTGCTGCTGTTGCCAGGGTTTCTTAGGCAAACCAGCACTAGTCCTGCATGGCTGTCATTCACACCGGGCATGAGTGACAGAAGACAGAAAACGGCACACGTGCAAATCTCCAACACCATATTTTTTGTGGTCATTACAACCAAGTCCCACACCAAGCATAGTTCAGCTGTACATGAGGTTTAGGTCAGAAAGATACCTACCAGTGTAACAACAGCACAAGGGGAAGTTGTGGTCTGGTTCAGCACCTTGCATGTGGGCATCAGCAGTACACCCAAAAACCACATGAGAAATGTGGTTTATATACCCTGTGGGCTGGGCTGACAAAACAGTTGTTGCAATTTGGAACCAGTAATACCCTCAGGTCCGAAGTAACAATGGACAGACCAGCCCCAGCAGTGATGCACAGTTCACCACAGGAGCTCTAAGCAACAGGGTCACTGCCCTGCCGTGTACTGCACACAATGACAGTCCCCTCGCTACTCCTTCTCGAGCCGTGAACTAAGAATATAAGATAGGAATACAAATCATTATGGGTGCAAATTTTAATAACCTCCGCCTAGAGACTTTTACAACTGTGAACAAAATAAATTGTAATTTAAACGAAACAAAATCTTTTGCTTTGCTGTGTGGTTTGGGCTTTCTCTCTCCTGCGTTTTCGGGATCCCAAGTTCGCTTCCCTTACAGTGGTGGTGACAGTGACGGTGATAGTGACCCCATAACCATGAATATCCTTTGTAAGGGTGCTGGCAACCTTTTTCCCACACATTTTTGGGGTATCAACACTTACGACAGAAGGGAGGGAGTTTGTTTGTGGTTTATTATAGCCGTATTGTTACTTGCCACGA